>VYZT01033857.1:643-24204 GCA_013400735.1 Pomatostomus ruficeps | reverse complement strand
CCCCCGGCCGCGCTCCCCCCCCCCGCCGGCGGGCCGGGAGCTGCCCCCGCTCGGTGTCGGCGCCGTCTGCCTCGTTCCCGTGCTCCGTCCTGACCCCAGCCCTCCCCTTGGAAGCCCGGTGGCTGCCCCGCGGTACCTGCGAGGGAGGTGTGTCCGGCAGCCGAGTCCCGCCGCCCGCCCCTCGGCAGCTGCCGGCAACCAGGAAGGAGCAGCGGGCGAGACCTGCCGCCGGCGGAGCCGGGACTCCCGGGAGCGAAGGAGGGACAGGAGGCCGTTACCCCCGCGGGGCGGGCACCGCGCTCCCGCTGGGAACGGGACGCCAGTGGCTCTGGGCCACCGGGAGCCGGGTTTGGCCACTGCCTCAGC
The DNA here is from genome assembly GCA_013400735.1 of Pomatostomus ruficeps. NCBI lineage: Eukaryota > Metazoa > Chordata > Aves > Passeriformes > Timaliidae > Pomatostomus > Pomatostomus ruficeps. The sequence goes on along the minus strand of VYZT01033857.1, from coordinate 23,838 downwards.
GAGGCGAGCGGTGGCAACCTGCCTGCCCTGCCCGCCCGGGGCTCGCTGCCATCCGGGGCCCAGCTATCGTGAGCCGGGAACTTCCCCCATAGCTGGGCTTACTGGGATCCTGATAAACCTGATTCCCGGCGGGGTGGTGGGAGGGATAGGCAAAGGGACCTGCAGTTTTGGACTCAAAGTCCCAACCCCGCAACAGAGGCCGAGTACCACCGTGCGCTGCCTGGTCCGAGGACCACGGCACACCGACCTCCCTGTTCCAGCGGGAATCCCGCACTGTCCGGTGGGCATCCTGCAGCCCAGGACCCGGTGTCACCTTAGTGCTGGGCACAGGCACACTTCAGTCACCTTCGGGGAATGAAGCTCCAGAGCACGAGCCCCGGGACTCGGGCTGTTAAGAGTTCAGAGGGATGAGAAACTTGCTTTTGCATTTTATCCAGCGTTTGGGGGTCAGTTCACTTGGATGAATACTTTAGGCAAACAGTGTTTCCATCCAGTACAAAAACGCAAAAGTACAAAGTAAATTTATGGTTTTCTAATGAAGTCACCTTATTTGAAAAGCTCACTGGTGATTACTGTATCTGTTGCACCTGCATCACGTTTAAATATCCATAAATAGAGACTTATTAAGCCAGCTATACACCAATTTCTCATTATGTAAACCTTTTTTGTCTTGCTATTCATTTCCAAAGATGGAGGAAGTCTTACAAAAGTATTTTGGGCCAGATTAGAAACAATATGTTCTCATGAATAAACAGTTATTTGCATAAATATTTCCATTGTACGAAATGTACCTCCTAACTTCCTAATTCCTTACAGTGCAAAGTGAGAAGTTTACATTAGTCTTTACTGTAGGTGTGAAGATTACCATGCAGATAAAATGCTGGAGTGTGAATTAGGAAAGGTCACAGAAGGAAGGAAGGTTTCCAGAGGAAACGAAGAGGTGGAGTATCACCATTATGAGCAATTCAGCGTCTGGTAATTTTATATTAAGGATACATAAAATACTGGTTTGAGTCATCTCTCTTCTCACACTTCTTCACTGGCAAAAACGTATCTCTTCTTTTCTTGGAAATTTGAGGAAGATACTGAATGAGTTTGATACTTTAGCTTTATGTGTATCTTTTACTTTTAAATGGTACTTCGGTAAAAAGCATGAAAAAAGAAACCAATATTTAAGAACTTTAAGAGACAACACTCAATTTCAGATTTTGACTGATCATACCTGTCTTTTGTTGCATAAAAATCTCAGGGGAAAATTAGATCCAAAAATCTCATCTGATCACACTCAGAAGGCAGATGAATAAACTATGGTAATGAGGTTAGAACCCCAATTTTGCCTTCTTTCATATTAAATGTCGTTTTGAGCTAGAATAATTACCATTCGGTCAGTGGGTCATGTATTTACACATGTGAACATCTTTGCATACAGGTGTGCATACAAAAATTATACATTTTGTATGTGTGTGCGTGTATCTACATACAATTTTGCATGCTTACTTTGTTGAGGCCTAAATGTCTATGAAGGTATGAGGAGACTCACAATTGCAGGGTGTGGATTTCCCATACAGTATATGGGAAAAAATTTGGAAAAATTACTGGTCTTCTACAGCTGTGTTACCTGGCATAGCTACAACATCTCTGTCTTAGTGTGTTGAACATCTCCCTACTGTTCAGTTTGTAGTTTCCCCTGCCATTCCAGGATTTTTGTATGTAAGCAGATGTCAGTATGCTCAATTACATATACTCACACAAATTAAGCTTCTGTAAAAAACACTAGAATCAGCGAACAGCATTAGTAGCTAGAGATGTAGACATTCTGATTTGTCCCTTGTAATTCTGCTGCTAATGAATGCCAGCTCCTGGAAACACTTCGTGATGAAAGCAAGCATGTATGTTCAGCAGCAATGTGCCCACATCTACAAACCCGGTATCATTTCTTCTTTTGTTTGCTTTCTTTTGCAGGGAAAAAACAAAAATGTCATCTTCTTTTTAAACACTTCAAACACTATTTCACCCCTGGTCTTTGCGCCACCGTAAAGAATTCTACCTGAATAAAAGACCTTATGAAAACAAGTGACACGGAAAAATTAATCTTGATTTTTTTTAAAATTAACTATCCATGAAAAAATTTCTTGACTCAAGTACGAAATCTTCCTTTATGCAAATCAGAGACAGGCAATGGAAAGAGAGCAGAATTTGCACAATATTTCATATGCACTTTTATACTAGAATTGCCATTTATTATTCTTAATGAGAAGCAATTGACCTTGTTGGCCAATAGATTAGACTTATTAGGAAAACTATAGTTTGTGTGTCATAGCCTCATAATGTGTAACCAGACCAACGTCATATAAACTCAGAGAAGGATTTAATTAAAATTCATGGAACACTATTGAATTAAGATGAAAGAACAGCTATTTGCTTTCAAGAATTGAAAATGGCAAATGGCAAATGCTGTAATGAGGAACCATCACTGAGGCAGTGGAGATTGCCAATGCAAGATTAACAATATCAAGCCTTGCATGCAGAGGAAACATAATCTGGACCTAATTAGGAACTCATTTGAAATATTTCATGAATTGACCATCAGTGAACTCCAGATGATAACATTTTCATTTAAGTCTTAGAATCAAGTCTCGATTATAAAGACTTAGGAGGTTGCTGTATTTTCTCTAAACCTTTTATTATGTGTGAGTCCATGAAAATAACAACACAATGCTTACCCTATTTTTATAAGCAGAATCACACCAATTCTTGATACTTTTTTCCCAAGAGGGCTCTGATTCAAGAGCTTTGTCTCAGCAAGTATTTGTTTGAGTAATGTCAGACTGTTTATATAGGCAAACAGAATACTATTACCTGCAGATGCTGAGAACTGTCACAGACTGGGAGCTAGGTGTTACTAGTCAATGTATTTTGAAGTTAGACTTGGTTGCTAGGAATCTTCTATATGGTCAGAGTGGCTAAACTTTAGAAGATGTCTGCAAAATATTTAGAAAAATGGCTCAAAATATGTCCTTCTTCAGCAAATACCTGTGAAAGGGGCAGTTAAAAAGCCACCATTTCTTTTGAAGTCTTAAAAAAATTACATTTTTACTTTCTCAATGAACCTTGAGAATCGGGGTGGTGTTCTGCAGCCACAAGGGGACAGACCCTCTTCAGGAATCTTGTCAGAACTCACAGTTTCTTACTAGCCATGGGTATTAAGGCATTTGACCTCACTTTAAATATGCATTGTAAAGAAAATCTTTCTACTAGTAAATTATGATTACCTACTGGATGAATCAGCAGTGGATAAATGAAAATATGTCATTCAAATATGATATATCCTTGCCTGAATGAGAAAGAAAAGCAATTGTTTACAAAAATACTGGCATTTAAAGGTCTGAATGATACTGCATTTTAGAGCAAAAATAGCCTATCAGTGATCAAACAAGAATTTTTGTTTCAAATTGTTTGCCTAAATATTTGTCTTCAGATTCTAAAGCATTGTTCAAGAGGTGAGCATTATTTTTATGAATCCACCAATATCGTGTTTGCAGAAAAAGATTAAAAAGTGGTTTCAGTAGCACAGGACCGTGAAGATGAATGTAGCAGGCTTTCAAACTAATTTTCTACATTTTCTATTTTTTTGTCTATGTCTAATCGTTGCCTCTGACAACCTAGTTTTCTGTGAAACTGATCATCTCGCAAGTTATTTCAAACACATCTCATGTACTGCTACAATATAGGTCAAGGAAGTCCTATGATAAAAGGAGTTTTTACTCTTCTGTGTCTTCTAACATTAATATTCCAGCTAATGGAAAAAGTTCATCAAAAATATTTGATGTGTTCAAGTGCCGTTAAGAACATTACCATGTTTCTGCTTTTCACTTAATCTGTAGAGAAAACATGCCTGCTGTGTACACTTTATTTACAAATGAATGAGTAGAAAACAAGCCTGTGTATAAACACCTCTTCACTTACACAAATTAAAGTGTCTGTATTCTCAGTAATTACTTACAGATGCATGCACACACACAGATATACATAAATATGATACATTTATATCCCTGTTTTCTTAAGCCATGACAGAGTGTGTTAAAGGTTCCTATCACTTTCTGGGGTCTGCAATACTGCCCGGATTTCTGCAGTGCAATCTATCCAGCACCCTGGTCAGATAAGCGTTCACCGCTCAGGAGGAGTGCTATCTCTTTTGCTCATCTATGTACCGAGGTTTTGCCTCCGCAGTGAGAGGCAGAGCAGCCAATGTTAATGAAGCAGGTAGAGGTAAAGAAAAGAGAACGGACTCTTTGATAGCATTACCCAGACTTTTATTGCTTCTTCAGGATACGAGCTATCAGAGAGACCCTGAGGGGTGGTTACACAGGGTTTTATAGGGAAAGGGAAGGGGTGGTCATAAGCTGAGGGTCCAGGTTCTTATCAAATCACAGATTGACATGGGATGACAGTTTTCCAATGAGTTCTGGGCAAGGGCGGAACATCTTTGCATTAACTATGAATGTTACAGAACAGCAGAAGTTTCTAGTAACTCTTGAATAGTAATACAATGTGATGAATATTAAAATAACAGAGGTGGAACAAAATCTATGATTGACAGGGTTAAAACGTGGCAGCTAGGGGATTTCCCCTAGCTCACTGCCACAGGTTCCTGTGGGCAGATGGAAAGTTAAATTCAAGAGAGACAGAAATTAATATATACAAGACTACCTACTATGAACCTCTGTTCTTCCCATCTTCCCTTTTTTACTTATTATACTTTGGCTCTTACATTGCATGTGCTTCAGAACTGGGCTGTCCCTTTGGAATGACCAGCACAACACTTCCTCTATTTCAGAACAGATGCTTTTAAAATAGCAGTCCTCACTCAGCTCAGTGCCAGAGGAAGTTCTGCCTGTCTGGGTCTCCATCCATTTCCTCAATCCAATATCTGCATAGTATTGAAGTAGTGGTTTGTGCCAGCTCTCCAGGCATTTGGAGAAATCATCTTTATTCCAGAGATGTGAAATATCTAACTTCCTATCACACCAAACTTGGAAACAAATGTAACAGGCAGGGCTGTCCAGCTCGAAGTCCTTTTACTTTTCGTCATACAAAAAAAGGGAAGAAGAATGCTTTTGTTCAGCTTTAAAAATGAAGATTTACAAGTTCCCAAGTAAAAGTTTCCAAAAAGGGGTAATTGGGAGAGAAACCAGGCTTAGACAATAAAGACAGATTTAGTGTACTTACTAATAACAAGGACTGCCTGGCATCCACAATGAAATACCATTTTTATTATTCTTTATAAAATTGTAAGATTCTGACATTTGAACTTCCAAGTTCATTTTTATAAGGGAAGTAAATGGGGTGTTAAAATACACGATAAAACCCAATGACAATATGATTTTGTTTACTATAGCGCAATCCTTGAAGTGAAAATCTGTAAAAGGCTAAGATTTGTATTACATGCAATTTGTGACCACCTAGCTCTTGAATTCAGTGCAGTTTGAGAGTAAATCACAGAATGTAGATGTGTCTCTACAAGAGAATCTAATGTGTGCTCAGATCAGTTTTACACTAAGTAAAACATACTCCTTAAATCTCAGACATGACAGCCATCATTATAGTTTCTCTTGCTGCAAAAGAGAGAAGCTGTAGTCACTGTGTGGGCAGACATCTACAAAGCTCTGCTTTATTGCATTTCAATGCCTTTCCAACAAGAGGAAGTCAACCAGCCTCACACATAAAACTTACTCCAGAATGCCTACAGCTGCAGCAGTATCAGCAGAGAAAGAGCAGAAAACATTTTTGATAATTGAACTGGGGCCTTCCCCTTCACACTGCAAAAAACAAACCCCTACTAGAAAAAAAATCACATTTTTCAGCTGGGGGTAAGCTTTGTAGGATAGGAAATCATGCCATTTTTCAGGTTTTCTATTGCATAATCTAGAGGGATCTGAAAAGAAACAGTTTTCAGTACAAATCTATGCAAAGTCTACAATTATAGGGCATGTACTTGCTTGCACTGCTTTCTGTTTTCCCCGCTGGGAAATACTTTTATTTTTCATACATGGCACTGTGCTAACCACGCTCTTATCTTTTCTTTCAGTTGGAGCAGATTAAATAGCTAGTGCAGTATACATAAGAAGGAATTTTATCAACTATGCTTACAGTGCTTGTTAATGGACTGCACATAACTTTGTTCTGCTACCAGCTTTAGCTGGAGTTGTCGATGTATAACATTCCCTCCCCCTAATTCTACATTTACATAGTGGGAAAGTTAGCCAATTCAAGAGGAACAACAAAAGGATATTATTTGCACCTGTGAAGTCTGTCTTTAGAAAGGAGGGTACAGTATCCTTGCAGGGTGTTGTGTCACTACAATGGAAGAGGTGCAGAAAACACGGATGTCAGTAGCTTTTTTAAAGATCAGCACAATAGTATCCCAATTTGTGCCAGAGAATGCCTGTTCTTGGTGACCTCTTGTAACTGGGAGGTATGAATTGAGTTATGCTCTGGGATAAGCAGTCAATTAGAAAGAAGCTTCAGTAGCAGTTCATTCCTTTACTGCGTGTGCTGCACTGCATTGCTTAATACTAGAGTTTACCCAGATGCGGAGACGGTGGATAGGAGGATGATTCAAACCTCAACCAGAGAAGTGCTTCAGGTTTATGCACCTGATGAGGTTAAGCATAATAAAAGATAGTTATTTGGACTGGCTGTGAAAAAAACTGTAGAAGTTAGAATGATGGTGAAATCTGAATCTATCAAAACAGATACAATATTCAGTAATTACTGTCAATAAAGTTCTGATCTTGTGTTCATGAACAATGGTAGATTGAATAGTATTGTTTCAATCCCCTTCTTTTTTACAGTCACAATGCAACAACTCTCAACTTTTAAAAGCCACAGCCTCCAAATATTCAGACAATACATGACTATCCTGGAAGTCTCAAATGGGCTTGAGCAGGGCAATAGCTATCTTATGCCTCCACAGTCAATCCTGAAAACTTCCTCTTAGATAACTCTGGAATTGACTATGCCAAGCTTTCTATTTCTTGGCCAAAACAAATATAAGGTATGATAGGGCAATGCTACCTCGTATTCATTTTAACCTTCATGGTAGATCTAAACTCTAAATATTAACAAGCCATATGGATTTTTAGACATACATTGTAAAATCTAAGTTTATTTGCTCATTTGTACATGAAGAAGGCAACTTTCTGTACAATTCTAGAATATGAAATAGATTAAGCAATGTTTTGGAGGGTTTAGGGAGGGGCATAGCCCAAATAAACTGTTTTCCCACATAATTGAAATCTGACAAAATTTTAAGTGTCTAAAGCTGAGTCTTCCAAGGGGTGGTGGTAACCACCTAGCAATACTTCCAGTTGGATCTATGGTCTGGTTTTTTGGTAATTATTAGGTATTTCATAATGTATTTGATAGAAATGTGTTGTAAAAAACTATATGCAGTTATTAAATGGGTAAATATATCCATTTCTCAAAATACACTATTGTATAGATTTTAAGAGGTTCTCTGATCTCTGTCAAAATGAAAGCGATGCAGCTTCTTTGTGTTTAGTTGTTTTAAATATTAAAGGTAAAAGGTAAAAGAATAGGCAGCTCAGAGATAGCAATAGTCTACCACATTCCTGGTTTATCCATTTCTGATAAGCTCTAGTTACTAGTATAGAACTTTAATTGCATTAACAGGGGAAAAAAATTAATAAATTAAAAAATAGCTAGGGATGCACAGGGAAGGAAAATTTGGGATTCTGATGCATTTCAACAGGGACACACCCTACAGTTGTCAGATTCCTTCTTGTTTAATACAGAGCTAGACAAAAAGGATGGCCAGAAAATAGGTGGAAGGAACCAGCTGAGAAAGGATGCAAATAATTTGATAGGACAAGATGAAAATTAAAATCTTGAAGAAACTAAGCTTTAAATCTTTCCAGGGTAGTGCCTTTATGAAAGGGCAAAGAGAAGCATTATTACAAATGGAAGTAGGCAGCAGTACTGTAGGAAATTGCTGGGGCTTACAAGTATAACATTATTAGGCAAGGGGTGAACCTGTAAATCTTCCAATGTGTAAAAGATTGTTGTAAGCAGGGCAGTTAAGAGCAGAAAGAAGGTGGTTTCATTTGTAGCAAAGATGTTTAGAGATGATGAACACTAAATAAAAGCATGGGGTTAAGAACCAGAAGGAGCTCCAGCTCCTGTGGCATCAGACATGTTCTGTCTGCAGCAGTGGGAGGTGCAATCAGTGCTCCCTACTGGGGCTGCTTCTCAGTGCCTCTGTAGTTCCAAACTCTGTCATCTGCCCTGCTGATGGCTTGCATGCCACGAAAGTCACACATCTTCTTGGTAGTCCGAAATAACCTGATGAGGACTCAGCAAGAGGCATGATGGCACTCCCTGGGTTAAGAAATGCCACCACGGTGCCAGACCACAACTGATGTTACTTGCAGCTGGGACAGTTTTATGGAGGCAACATCAAGTGGCCCAAATAGCTGGCAAAGTTTTTTATAAGATTAAATATTGGGAAGAAATTTTTGTGTTCAATTTCTTGTGCAAGTCCAGGGTGGGGAACCAGTGATTGTAGCTGAAAGAGATATTTGTCAGATGAAGTATCTTCTTTCTGTCATTTTTTTTCCTAAGTAGAACCAATCTTTTAATTAATCAGTTTTCCCAAAACTGGTAATCAAAATATTGTGTACAGTAATGCTATTTCTGCTCCAGCTGAAACAAGAATGTTTCTTTGTGTGTGTTAATGGTGCCACTAAGCAGAGAAGTGACTGCAAGGTTGAAGGGAAAAAATTATCTTCTTAAATATTGCACAAGTAACTCAATTTGTTTGGTTTTTGGTTAGTGGGGTGAAACATCCAGTGTTCAATGCTTTAGAAGAATGCCCTTATTCTATACTAAAGAAAGTGTGAATTATACTCCATTGTTCTACAGTTTACACAGCTGTGGAAATACTGGAATCTGCTGCATCACAAAGAGAAATTATGTAAATTGGAAACATGACATTTCAAGGGAAAAAAATACTTTAAATGGAAAACAGGAAAAAAAGTGCTAGTTAATTGTCTGCACCAAGTTGAATTTCCAAGAAACAAAGCAAAAGAAAGCCCAACAGATGTTTTTGTGAATGCTTTTCAAACTTACTGTCAGCACCTTCATTGGGAAACACCCAAATTCAGTGAGTAAATGAGTTTGGAATTAAAGTGAGTATATTCATAAATTTTAGTATATTTTAATAATTTCGTAAAAATAGTCAAATCATAAAGTTTCAGCCCAGAACATTCAGTCCTGTGTACCTACTTGGAAAAGTCTTTATAAATTAATAAACCTGCGAAGGCCAACATTTATGGTTATAAGCTGTAATTATATAGTGATAGATGGAAATAACTGGAAAAATTTATCAGAGCTGAACATCTGCCGGTGGCTGAAACTATCCCAGTAAAATGCCAGTATGAGGAGTTTTTTGTAAACTGGGCTTATCTGTGGCCCAGCCTTAGCCCAAGGAAGTCTTTGTCTGAAAATAGCTCTGGTTTAGGCATACTTATTATGCTAACTGTACATATGTTGTTTTCAACCTTGTGTAAGTTTTTCTTCATGTGTCATAAACCACTGTATCTCTTTCATTAAATTTGGTGTTTGTTACAAGAGTAATTGTAGGTCCTAGCTAGGTTTCTCTTCCACAATTTTCCTTCAAGCCCATTGAAAACCTGAAAAAAATTCAAAAAGTCCTCAGAATTTATGAAAACAAAGAGTGTTTTTTAAATACATTTTAAACAATACTCAAGCTAATAAATTTAATAATAAACTCCTAAAATAAGTTTTAAGCAGCAATTTTCAGATGATAAGAAAAAATATTTTATTCACTATACTTGGAAATTCACATTTTGTTCAAAGATAAGTTTTGTGAAAGTATTTCTGTAAATTAGCCTGTGCTGGAGTGTGTGCTGGTGTGTATGTGTCCAAAATAGCAGAAGACAGTTGTGGTTTTTTATTAATAATGTAGCTGGTGCATGACTTTTCCATCAAGTGTCAGCATCTCACAGCACAAGAAAACAATGTATTCAGAAAGAAGGTGGCAGAGGGAAGAATATTAAAGAGTTCTACTGTAGAAAGATGATGTACCTGTAGAAGGTACATCATCTGAAACACTACTAGGGGAAAATGTGATTTTCATGACAGTAACAATAACATCAATCCATGTTAAATCAGTTACATATTTAATACCACAGGGCCCTTGGATTGAATACCTCTTTACATAACAACATTTGGTTTTACAGGTGACATACAGTTCACCCCCATTACCAAAATCTCATGCAATAAAATTCTCTGCAAGTTGAACTTCACCAAAATGAATGTAGACTGGAAGTATGAAGTGAAAGGGTCAGAAGACAGTTATTTTGTTCTATATAACCCACTAAAACTGGCACAAATCTTTACAGGGGAAGGTAGAAATTACATTGTCAGATTATCTGAGCTCTCAATTTTCCCTGTAAGCTTCTGCAGAGCTCTGTCTTTATCCTCCCTCCACTTGGTTTAATACCTTCAATTGTAATAATGCATATGCTAATAAAAGCACAACAAGGGAGACGTAGCCACCCGCCCCCCCAGCTGAAAACAGCCCCCTGCAGCAGGACTACAGCTGAGCTTGCAGGGGACAGACACCAGTGTCAGGCAAGCTGACCGGGAGTGTCTGCCTGGTTGTGCTGCTTCCCATCTGCCCGTGTCCATCTGCTGCCTTGTCTGCTATTCCAGGTCCTTGTCACAGTCACCAGCTTTTGCTGCCATGGTGGAAGCAGCATTTAGCACGAAGAGGCCTCAGATTCACCGTGACATTAATAAACATAATTGCAGCTAAAACACTTCTATTACAGTGTGGGTTTTATTTTTTTTCTCTATTTGGCTACATCTGTTTCTCATGCTGTGTAATTGCAGTTCATGACAACCTTTGAAGAACTCTGTACTATCTATTTTTTAATGAAAATGCCTACCTCCTGCTGGTTTGGCACAAACTAAGGGCCCCAATACAATCTAATTTGCAGACAGAAGGGGAAAAATATGTCTTTACAATGACCAAACATGTTTATTTCATGACTATTAATTAGCTCCTGGTTTTCCCATCAAATGGGAAAGAAATTACTTAAATCTCTGTTTTCAGATCTTATGCATGTCTTCAAAAACTGCCAATACATGTAAGAAGTATTACATTTCTAAAATTAGGATTGCTTTGTTGAAACTAAACTGCAAAAATGAAAGGATCCCTTTCGGCATCAGACCTCTTGCTGATCCAGAAGGCCGAATAAGCTGAGCACAATCTCTCCAGCGTCACAAAATCTTGTGTTTTGCTCTGCTTGTGCTGAGTGCTGGGAGTGGCACTGAAAATCATCCCATTTTTTCAGTGGAAAGCATCTTTGAGTGGGGAGAAATAAGTGCTTTCAATGGGTGTTCCACTTGCAAAGAACAGCTTGCTGAATGTCATCTTGCACTTACAATCACTGAAGCTGCCTATTCAAAGTAGAATGTGTCTGCTATCCTTAACTCCAAATCTGGGCCGATGCAATCAGCCCCTTTCCCTCAACTTAATGGGCAGATCCACGTTGACTTTAATGTCAGCTTAATCAGACTCTAAGCTCTTCAGGGAGAGGAATTGAATTTTCTGTGATACGTGGAATCTAGCTTGCTGTCAGAGATTTAATTCAGGGTGATAGAAGATAACACCACCACCCCCTGGAATTCATTTTATTAAGTAGAGAGTATTTTAATTATAACTTCTGTCATAAGGCCACAGTTTAAGTGGAATATTTAGGTTAAAATAAAACATCTCAAGCATAAACTGGATACTCCACAAGTCTGTCACTCAGCACTGCATAGAAATCAAGTCTGTTTCTTCAATAATAGATTGTTACTTATCAATTTCACATTCTCTGTGATTTCCCTTACAAAGTAATATATTTAAAAGAAAATTATTTTTGTGTTGTGAATTTCTCTGTCTCTGTATCCATGTCTTGAATATTACATCATGAAGTAAATAAATAAACTGCTTTACCCAGTAATATTGAGAATTAGTGACACAGTGCCCCATTATTACATAGCTGTATTGGGAAAAAAATCTCACTTTAGAATTAGATATTGCAAATTCTTAATGTACCGAGGTTTACTTTTTTTTTTTCCCCCACAAGCATTACTTTTAAAAAACAGTGACATTAGTTGCAAAGTTTTTTACTATATGAAGTGTCAAAATAGGTGAATTTGCCTTTTATACAACGACCTGTTTTATCAGGAGCCTTTAACACACGTGGATGTACTGCTCAAGAGAGGTCTATGAAAGTGTCATTGTCTGTAGGCGTGATTAGGAAAATATCTAATATAGATGTGCTGCCACCTGTCTTTTTTCCAAAGAAACTGTCACAGCCATTCCATGTTAAGGCTGGGAGTTAAGTTCCCAGCTGTTGTGACCCAATTCAGTGCCTAGCTTCTGCTTATACTGATAATCAACTTTTTGGTTGTCATAACAGGCTTCAGATTGAACTACTGTGAAAAGAGGTAAAAATAGTGTATATTACACTTCTTTGGGGCAAACAGGCTTTGATTTATCATAGAATAATAGAATGGTTTGTGTAGGAAAGGACCTTAGGGATGATCTATTTATTCTGGAGTTGTTTTTTTTTTTATTTGAAAAATTATGTAACTTTCTCTTTGCTCTTGAAAAATGAGTCTTATTGAGGAAAAACTCCAGCTATTTTCCTTCATTTTTCCTACCATTAATCAAAGAGAAAAATACTATAATTGTAAAACAATGCAAATTATTTGGGAAAGGAAGATGATAATCATGACACCTGATGTAAAGTTAATGCATAACTATTAGCACCTGATGAATCCATTAGCTGTATTGATCCAGAAGATCAGTTTTATCTGTTATGAAACTGTTTTCCCCCTTCCAGATTAATTAAATTGCTAAATTTGATCTCTGTGCAGAATAAGATGAAAAGATAGCAGTAGAATTGTGTAAATATTGCAAATGCTTTCTAAATGCATTCAATCAAGCTAAAAAACCCCAACAGAATAATTTTTCCATAGTTCTCTACCATGAAGACAAAGACAGTATTGGTTGAAGCTTCCCATCAAGTGTTGAGAAAAGTATTCCAAGGAGTCAAGAAACCTGAAGTGAAACTACTCACTTTTGAGGCAGCATATTTATTAGATGGAGACCTTTCTGAAACAGTGAAGAGGGCTCTTTAAGCCTTGTCAGAGCCCTGGCACAGAGTTCAATTAACAAACCCAGCCACTGATCAAACCCTTCTCTTCATCACTGGAAAGGATCAGGTATATACAGTGAATTGCTCAGCAGTGACAGGATAAAATGAAAATTTGCATTCAGCCACTGGCAGGAGCTTAATTCTTCTAGGAATTATGCTTCCGGTAGAGGACTTACATTCCCAGACAAGCAAATATTATCTAGAAGACAGAATCTTCTGGAACTTTCTAACTATTTCAGGACTGAAGCAGCCATAGGGATTTTAACTTTTGGAGGATGGAAAGAAGGCACAAGGTCTGGAATGTAGACCTACAAGATTTCTGCCCATCTTTACTCACAAAAGACACTCAAGCACACGCTTACAGCGAGTCCACTTGGATTCAGTCGTGTTTTAAGCTGGATATCAGTGGTGTTTTGAATCAAAGTCAATAAGCATATATACTCAGTGATCACAGAGTGACTAGTTCTAGTTTAACTAAAAGCTTCAGTTTTGAGATGATACTGACTAAGTAGAAAAATGCCTTTTCAATTACATTTTTTTAAAAAAATACATTTACAGCTTTACTGTCCTAAGACCATCAATATGTCAAATTGAATGCTTTGGAGTAGGAGGTTGGAGATCAGTCACCAAAATTCATTGTCAGCCCAGGCAATACTCAGCCAATGATGAGAGGCAGACAAGCACCTAAGTGTAATTATCTCAATTGTGGTTTCAATGTACAGATCGGTATAGAATAAAAGTGGAATGAAAGCTGCATGCCACACTGAAACTTGGGAAGCAGTCATTAAAGAGTGGAACAAAAGAATTTTACTCATTAAAGGAAAGTTTTCTCTACTAGCTAGTTATATATAGGCAGCAATGTCTTGGCCAAAGGGCTGCTGCAAGCAATATGTACACATTGAATGAGGGGAAACAATCCTGGTTTTCATTAAGAAGAATGGCCTGCTTATCTCCCGTGTAAGCATGGATTAACATGAGTTTTGGAGCAAAAGAATAGGTTCCTGTGGATGTCCTTGAAGGACTGAAAGGAAGGAGAGCTGGTATTCCAACAAAGGATAGGAAAGGGACAAGCAGAGATGTAAGCATAGCAGAAGAGGCACTGTGAAGGTGCTCTGCCATAGGAAGCTAAAAACAGCTTAGTGATGGGCAGGATTCTAGGTGGAGGTTACTGAGCAGGTTCAATCTGAGGCAGCAGGGAAAGACACAAGCCATAAATGAAAAACAGACATAGTATTACATGAATAACGGTGAAAGACTTTTCTTATATAACCTTGCCTAAGGTACTCTAGAAAAGGTTTTCTTTCACTTCTGCATATGTATCTTATTTTTTCGTAATGACTTGTAAATGTGCTGCTTTGGGATGTGAATAACTGCTTGTATTTGCATTCTACTGTAACTAAGGTTGAATGGGATTTAATTTAACTGTAACTGTATGATATTGGTAACCTAAAAAACATCTGTATACTGGGTTACCTTAATAAATCCCTGCCTCCTTAGTACATATTCCTATACTCAGAGGGTGACAGAACAGGCTACATTTCAGTAACACCAGTCAGATGGAGAGTTTGCACCACAGACATCAGGAGAAAGTCACGGTTAAATGTGAGGCTTGCAGGGAAAATGTCAGTATCATTATTGGTTTCCACTGCATTAAAAGCTGAAAGAATCTTTTAGGAAATAGAACAAAGCCACATGCTCTACAAGCTGCTCAGCAACTTTGGAGTGAAAACTATATAGGAGATGAGGCATAAATATTTCATGAACCAGTAAAACTACAATATGATCTTCCAGTGCAGCAGGCTCTTTCCAAAAGCTTTGCAATGCATTGCCCTTAAAGCCCTCCAGGGGTTTTCTCTTTTTTGAACAGCGGAATGACATGAATTTCAAAAGCAGGAGAATATGTAAAAGGAGAAGAGAAGATGTTTCATTCAAAACTAAAACGGGAAAATCAATGTATTTAGCTGAAATTTAGACTTCATATTTATCTGTAATATGAGAGTCCATAATCTGAAATTGCTCTTCCATCCTCTTGCTCTGCCTTTATTTCTGTACCTCCCTGAAAGTTTAGGATTTAGTGTAGATCTCTGGTACTCAGAAACACAAAGAAAAGGCTTTTTGTTTAGCACTTCTGAGTTCTGCAATAATTTATAAAAGCAAACTCATATACTGTTTATTACATTTTTAATTATTATTATAATATTTCTTGTAAGATGCTGCCAAGATTGTATTTGCCCATCATAACATCAGAGTCAAAAAACACAATAAGGGCCATTGTGCAGAAGACAACTTAGCCAAATTAAGGAACAAATGGATGCAAAGACAAACGAAATTGCTTATTTAAATACACAGTTTACTTGTGACAGTGGCTGCAGAAAATGTGCATCTTCCTGAAAAAACCTATCAGATCTAACAGTCTATCAAGTTTTGAAAAAGTTTGGTCACATATCTGAAATCTACAGTTAATCTCACCCAAATTTCACAAATCAAAGTCCTATGCAAAAGTTATCTGGGAAAAAACTAAAACCATGAAACAACCCTTGTTCATCTGTTTTATTTGTGTTTATTAAACTGCTCCTTTGTTCCTCACTACCTTCAGCCTAGTAATATCTGTGCCCAGATCTTGAAGTGTGTAATATTCTGTACAGAAATAAGCTGACAGACAAAATCATCTGTGAATCAGATGACCCTCTACAAGGAGATTGTCCCCGAGGGACATGATCTGTGGTGAAGAGAAAGCATCATGTGTTACATAATCCCTAAGTGTTAGTCAATGCCTTGAGTCATGAGTAAGGCACTGTGGCACACTCTGGATAAAATGTACTAAGAAACTTGAACAACTCTGTGTGGGTAGGGAACATAAGACATTCTTGATAAATATAGAAAAATTAACCAAGACAATTCCTAGATCTAGTCTGTATCTTCTGAAGGTACATCATGTGAAACAGCAGACTCGAAGGCAGAAATCCTTACACAATGTTCTAGCATATGAACAAAGTGGATAATTAAATTCAACAAGGTTTCAAAAAATTGTTTCCCCACTTAATTTTTAGTGCTATGTAATAGAGATAGAGCCAAGATGCATTTCACCAAGAAGCAGTCCAAACCTAGCATTTTTGTCTTGGTCTGTGGCTTGTACACCTATAAAGATGGAGGAGTAAAAGGCTTGGGCCTGCCACCACCAGTAGAATAGCTCGCTCTGTTCTTTACACTTTATGAACTGGAAAATACAATATATGGCACTCCCTGCCTGCTTGTTATGTGAGAAACTCTAGTCTCCTAGTGGAGATTGCTAATTGGGAAATGTAATGTAATTTCTTCCTTAAAATTCCAATATTACTGTTAGAAAAGTAAGAGGAAAGGTAAAGAAATAAATTAAAGATGAGACCTGTTACAGGTTTTCATTTAAAAAAATAAAATAAATTACCCCATAGAAATTGTACACTCTCTACTGTGTGACACACAGTATCTGGTTTAAGTCTTCAAAGAAGATCAACAGGAAAAAAAGTTTATTTTTTTTCCTGCTAGGTGGATATGCATAATATATTTTTTTACTATATTTAACATACTACTATTACTGCATCTGTGCTGTATCAGGTTACAAAACTTCTGGCCAAAGAAATCTAGCCAAACCAATCTAGCCAAACAAATCTCCTGACAAGATCTGGGAACAAGTTGGGACTCTGGTATTTTCACTTTAGGAATCTTTTCCCATATGCTGTTTTGAAGCATGTGATGACCACGCTGAGAGTCACAATCTGCTTTTGTAACTTTACAATTCCGCTTAGATGTGTGGTAACAAGTTCAGCTTTCGCCACTCTTGGGTGAAACACAAGAACACATCTTAGCTAACAGTAATACATTGGAATTGCAAGAAGTTACCTCATTAATCAACCCAAAATCAGTCTAAGGTATGCACATAATGAGCACAGAAGAGGCAGAGTGAAGAATGCTTGCCTTGGCTGAATTATTTGTACTTCAGTGCTGTTGTCTGTAACTCAGTGGGGCTGCTACACAAGCAAGCGAGGACAACGAAATGGTACATGTTGGCCAAATCTCTTCTTCCTGTGCAAATTCACCTGTGCTTTAACATATTCCTTTCACTCTAATGTAGGGTTCTGCTAGAAGCAGGTTCTTCTGCAATGTTAAAAGACAGAATACTATTCCACCACAGGTCCCACCGTTCTGTGCTCTGTGTCTGGCAGATGGCAGCATGCTCTCCTATCTCGTCACTGGGGTTACCTGTAATTTAACATCTCCAGCAATGCAAGAAACTTCGCAGTCTTATGTACACCCATAGAGTTTTCCTCCTGATGCAGAACAAGCTGGAACAATATATTTGTTTTTAACATCAGTGTCATGGGCCAATGCCATGATGCACTGCCAGCTTGGCTGTTCCTGTCTGGCCCCGGAAAAATAGAATGAGAAGTCAGGCTGCTCTCTCACTGAGCAGAGGGATGGGTGTATATCTTCTGAAGCTCTTGGTCCAGCTTGGACACAGGAAATGGGTCAGTGTGAAACCCAATGCATCCCCTCTGAAATATATCCACAACAATTTAGACTTTTATTTTATTTGTGTCCATTTTCTACATCAAGGACCTTACTTGCTTGTGGTACTCTGAAATGTTGAATGGCAAGGGTGGAGAGAAAATACTGACTGTAATGGAGAGTATGTAAAGAGAGGATCCTGTAAATAATTACACCAGAGCACAAAACATCCTGCCCCTCCTGCCTCAAGCAAGAAATGCAAAATCCCTTCCAAATGCAAGGAATTAAATAACATTAAAGGGAACACCCTCCAGGCCTGTTACCTACCTTTTCCTTGGATACAAGAGTAATACTCACCAGAGGATATTTCATTCTTCCTCTAATGTTTATTTGTTAACCAAGCATACTCGTTAATTATATGTGTCCCAGAATTCTTGCTGGGATTTGCAGTCACTCAGAGATGAAAAATATGAGAACAGAATAGGAAAAACTGTCTCATAAGCAACTCTTGCCAAAGTGCATTTAAAATTAATGGGTCTAAGAAGTTATTTCTTTTCTAATGAGAATCATTAAACATGAGATTGAATTTCACAAACCTCTGAAAGACATAACAGACTGTCAATGGTTTCAAAGCATAAGCAGCAATTTGAGCAGTAATTCTCTAAGGTGAAAAAAGTGTATGGGAAAAAAGTCTTAAAAAATGTTCAGCTGAGTATTTTGCAAAGAAGTTAAATCTACAGGTGAAAATGATAAAAGTTCTTGTCTTGTGATTAGCAATGCATTTAAAATGTGTTTAAATTTTAAAATAGATTTAAATTGTGGCACTTTGCCATATGAAATGGTGGTGTTCAGTCAAATGTTGGACTGGATCCTGGAGGTCTTCTCCAACTTTAATTCTATGATTCTGAGGTGTACCTAGGGAAAATGAACCAAGTGAATGTATGGAAAAATAAAATGCCTTCACCTGGAAGAACTTATTATCTAAAGATATGAAAAGGCAAAAAATGGATGATAAAAACAAACACACAAAAACAAGTGAAAGGCAGCTGTATTTATCATATTCTGTGGACTCCAATCATTCATTATCAAGCCAAAAAGGTAAACCCTATACATTAAAATAATATTTAACCATTATAGAAAAATGGAAATAGAAATCTTGGGGAAGAGTGGACAAAGTCAGTAGCAATCAACAAAAGTTGAATGAAAGAATGTCTGAATGCAGTGAAGTCTCTAGCTAGCTTCTAATACCCTTGCTTGTTCCTTAACTTGCAGCTTTAATTTTACACCAAAGTGATACAATGTACAATAAATACCAGTAAATAAGTTTAGGATTTCAGAATATGCTTAATCAACTACCATCACTTCTATTTTATTCTATTTTCTATTATCCATCTCCCAATATTTCAGTGGGAGATGCAAACATTTTTGAAATACAATCTAAATCTTTACAAATAGGAGGGATAGCTCATTTTGACGGAGGTCTTGCTGACACACTGATAGTTACCTGACAGAGTAGTCTAGGTGCACCAGGCTCTAAATATAGTTGGTTTTAATAGCTACATGACTTTTTGTTTCCTTGCTGCCTGTGTAAACAATCCTTTGCTAATAACAAAATGCAAACCAATCCTCAATACACCCAATATTTATCATCTCTGAGGAAGTTTCACAGTTCAAAAAGCAGCCTCTTTGTTCATATAAGATTCTAAAATTTTGAAAATACGCAGTTAAAAAATAGCTTTTGTCTAGCAACAGAGTTATAAAATTACCTTTTCTGTTTACTTACCAAGGGATAATGCGCCACAAAATTTGATAATGAGTCTTTCCCGAACCAAGCTAGTAACTGTAAATTGAATACATCTATTTTTCACTACTTTGACTATAGTACTACGAAAATATGGGGGATGATTCTGTCTGGGTTTCACCTTCAGTTTTGCAGTGAGTTAACTAAAGCCATTACAATGATACACAGTGATGAAGAGATACAAGTTGGGTTTCTCAGAAGGAATATAAACTATTAGTGTTGATATTTAACAATGGGAAATCCTATTTAAATTTGTGAGTATGAACAATCTTCTAATGGCACAAATCCTGACTAAATCTAGAAGTGTCATGAGATATTGCAGCTAGACCTCAGCCTGAAATCAGATCCAGAGATCTTGGCTGTCATTTTCTAGTGCATTAATTAGTATGTTAATTTTTTCTTCTGAACTCCTAATGAGGCCCAGCTTCATCTGCCTACACAAAGGGAGAATCTTTAATATAACTGAATCATTAACGGAAGTGTGAGTCAGTACATTCATTCTCCTTAATAAAGTCCTTTCCCCAGCGCAGGAAACTAAGAGAGCCATAGCAAAAAGGAGGAACCTCTGCTGAGAAGCCTGGAGACGTGCTGGCCTTTTCCCCAACTGCTGATTTAGGAATGGATTACAAAGACAATACCATTTTGCTACAACAACCTTTAGCAACTGTTTTGTGTCAGAGTTACACCTTAGGGAGACTGCAGGTTTTCTCCTAGGCATCTGTGCTCCTGTAGCAGATGTAACTCCAAAAGGTTCAGCAAATTCCGGTGAAAGGTTGAGAAAGCACAGTTTGAGTAGAAAGAAAGAGAAATACAAATGGAAATTCACATGTTCCTGTGGTCTGTCAAGGAAGTAAATTTATTTCATTAATCCTAACCCTTTCAAGATTAAATGTGATGGGCAATATTCTTCTGCTCCACCAGTACTGCAATTTTAAATGTCTGCAATGGCAAATTGCATAAAAAGGATTAGTTTACATTGCTATTGAGCACTGCTGATTTATTAAGTCTCTGAGGTCTCCTACCACTCTCTGCACTGCCCTAAATAACCATCTCTGTGCCACCTAGTGCCTTTCTTGGATGTGGTCTTCCATCTGGCACCCACTGAACCCTTTCTCCACCGGTTTAAGCAGTTCTGTGGCATTTGGTGACACATGATGACAAATGAAACATCAGTTCTGCAAACCATTTAAATGCTATTATGCTCTTACCCTCCTGAAAGGTGAGCCTGAACCTAATGCTGGTAGGTACTCTCCTTCCTGGATTAAAGAAAGGAAACTGGCAGCCTATACAGGTGTTAATAAACTCTCTTCCTCCTAAATTCTGCGTCTTGCACCAATGCTCATGCTCGGCATGCCATGGCCAGGTCAGGAAAACTGGCCTTGCTGTGGCAGTTTGCCAGTGCCATGCAGATAGCATGGAATCAAATATAAACCGTGCAAACCATGGAAACTGCTGCACATGGCTAAAACATTAGACCTGCAGGATAGTCTAAATACACATTAGATGATGATCTTTTGCAGATATGGCATACTTTTGTCCAAAGCTAGAGAATTATTAGCTTCAAACAATTTCAAGTAATAGAATATTTATGCAACTCTACTCTTTGTCCTTTATCTTTGCATTGGATGAATCTACTTAATTTATAGCAACTAGGACACCATAGAAATAAGAGGACCATTCCCTCAATCAGATGACTTTTTGACATTCATGATGTTGTCAGGTTGGCTGTGAAAGCTTTTTAGTTTTGATCTATATGAGGCTTAGAAAAGTTATTCTGTCACATCTGAATGGTATACTATTAAAATTTACAGTGGGAAATGGCTTGAAACCAAGAATGAATTAGGGAGAAATTACTGAATTTTTTAGGATTTAAACAATTTTACATAGATTTATTTGAATTACACAGAGAATTCAGCTAACAATTCAATCCTGAGAGCAATACTCACAGCCATTTCTGAATTTGAAGAGAAAAAAAATTTCAGAATCTTGTCACTACAGATAACAGTTTATTTAATACATATATTTTTTCATATCTAAAGTTAGTAACCTTTAACTTAACACTTCATACTTCATTTAATTTACAGTTTCTTCTATTTTATTGCAGACATGCAATTATCTGGCCATGAATTAATGCAATATTTTTCTTTAGGAAAAGAAAAGGCAATTTTAGTCTGAAAAACATCCCACTAAACATTAGTACAGTATAAATTTTTAACAGTCTTAATTTTCATTATTTTATTTTTGTTATTTGTGAAGTTTTGGCACTTTTGAGCACATTTTACATCATGAAAACCAGAGTTCTGATGTTGCAAATCACTTGCTGAAGGCTCATTATATTTTTATGACAGTATCTAAATATAAAAAGGATTTGGAAATAGTTGTTCTCATCCATATTTTCAGCAGTTGCTGTGCTGAAATGCAGGTGCCAGGATGGGATAGAGAAACAGAGTCTGAAGAAATGTTGATAGGAACAAGGAAAAGATTAAAAAAATGGAAATTATTAAATTTTGCTATAGCATTTATGACCCTTTTTCCATCTTTTCTGTCATTATTTTATGACTGCCGAGTGGGGAAAAATGAACTCTCGTGATTGTTGTTTACCACATTACAGAAGCTTCGATACACCTTGAATACATAATATTTACAAAACAGACCAGCCACAGACAGGAAACACATTAAGTCAAGATTTCTAAAGTTAAGAGATGCAAACATAAGGGCCATCACTGTCTAACCACATCACTGAATGACATTGTCCAGTGGTCCCCCTGCCTCCTTCAGCACGCAGCCCGGTAATGCTCTGCAGAGAGACAGCATTTCAGTATTTTGGCTGGTTTTTTCCGCACAATGTTCAGGTAATGCATTGTTATGAGTTATTTACCACATTTACACTAAACTACAGAAATACCTTTCTAAAGACAGAACAGTTTATTTTCTCATGATCTTTTATGCTGCTTGTAAACACAGCGCTAGGATGTTTCACAGCTCACTTGGTACATGAGCAGAAGAATACATCCAGAAACTAAAGACAGATGTTTCTATTCATTTATGTACCCAGACTGAATTGTCTATAGCTTGTTTTCAGAGTCTCTAATAAATACTGAAATGTCACATTTTGAATGCAAAAAAAGCCAAGGTCTCTTTGGCTCAGCTTGTAGCTGTAGAACAGATGCACAAGCAAATTCAACTCAGCCCATAGCACTTAACAGTCTCACTTAGTGGAACTACACTTCAGTGAACAAATACAGTGTGATTACATAAACTATCACACTATGTAACTAGCACACTGTGTGCCCACAAGAAAAGCAGTCAAGATTGGTACAATCTTCTACCAAAATTGCAAGAATGACAGTGACAGCTACAGGAGCCTTTCATGGCCACAGGAATTAGCTTCCTGCAAAAACTCTGAGGTCTCTACAGCATTTTTCTGTCACTCAACACCACAGAGAAAAGTGCAGGGCCTGTCTTATACGTCAGGGCAGATGTGATTGGACATTACCCTCGTAGGGCTTTTTTGTTTTCTGACTTTATTTGTTAACATTAGTAAGAAAGCTCCACATTTTCCTTATTTCAGTCTCAGCACAACTGATCTCACTCAAGCCCTCTGAAAAAAACTGTTACAAAAACAAGGAATGGAAATTTGTAGCCTGAAT
>VYZT01033856.1:0-20819 GCA_013400735.1 Pomatostomus ruficeps | reverse complement strand
AAGGTTTCCAAGCAACTAATCACTCGCCCATTATACCCCCCAGCAACTAGAATGGGGAAAAATTCCAACACAGAGGGCCAAACAAAAAAAAAAGTATCCCAAACCCTGACATTCTTCAAAGATCCTCTTTTAATTAAGTGTAGCTAATTAAAGTAAACAGCAGAGTTTATCTCGTTTGCTGCTCTGAGACAGTACCACCAAAGCACTGTCACACCACAGACAGATCCCAGGACAACTGCTCCAGCGTTTCTCCAGACATCTCCATAACCTGATCCCTGTCTGTAACTCATGGGGCCAGGACTGGCGGGAAAGGGGAGGATTTTGGGGTGGAGCACAGGGAAGAGGCGCAATCTCTCGCTCTGCCAGGGGAAGGTACTCAGCATGGTGCAAAGAGGAAACCATTTGTGCTCCAAAATCACTTGTGACACTTCCTCTTGCAGTGGGAAAAGTGATAAACACTGCAGTACTGGTGAGCACTGTTTCACCTCCTAAACCACACCATTTCCTCAGAGAATCAGACATTTCTATTAATCTGATGTCACAACCAAAAAATTTGGCAGCATGGAGACAATAAGAAGTGCAGTGGCAGAAAGGAAGCACGAGGCTCCAAAATTAAATAGTGAGGAGCTTAATCCCAGCTGTGCACAACTCTGTCCATGAAGGAATGCAAAGTCCTAAGTCAATAAAATGGCTGTGTCATAAAAACACCCCAAGGAAATGAATAAAAATTCTCTTTACATTGAAGGAAGAGAGGGAAGAACTCAAAGTATCCCACCAGGCAACAAACTAGGAAAAGGGGAAACTGAATTAGTATTGGATCCAGTCATTTATTAAGCAATTTTTTCCTTCTTTAGGATTTCCCATGGAAACAAATCTCCCTGCAAGGATCAAAATTGATAAAGCCTTGTTTCTTCTGGATTTTTGTCTCTTTGTTGATTGACTTTTTAAACTGAATTATAGCAACATTTTTTTTTATCTCCAGGTATAACTGGATTATGAAGCTGAGGTAACTTGTTTTCCTTTCTCTTCTCCCTCTAAGTGTCCTCCAGCAAAGTAGGAACAAAAAACTTTAAGATCTACTTAAAGATCTCGAGTATTAGGTTAAAGTAATTTATTTTCCCCTACAGAATCTCCCACTACCTGCATGCACATGAGCACCCAGAGCCAGGAGAATGGAAATTTATCCAGGACAACAGTACTAGGGTTTGTAAGTAAATGTTTCTTATCCTCCACAGCCCATTCTTCAGCAAATCTGGCACAACAGAACTGTTTTGGAACCCTCTGTGTCTGGGAAGCTTTCAGGAGGTGATATCACACCCTGGTAGAGTGATTCTCCAAGTTTTGTTTCCACCAAAATTAGCACAAAAGTAGTGATTATATAAAAGGCATGAGGTAATAATGCAAGGGCACAAAGAAAATAAAAAAAAACTAAAGCAGGTTTCGTTTGGCTTTTGAATCTTAGAAATTTTCACAGCCTTAACATTTAGTTAAAGTAATTCTGAATATCTCTTTTTTACATATATTTAGCATATATATAATCATATATTGTTTAACAAAATATATTTTAAGTGTATATATATTTATATGTGTATGCAAGGCAATGCATTTATATATTTACACACATTCTGTTATACACCACTGGATTATAATATTTGATTTTATTATTGTTTATGCAGCTGGGATAATTGCTCTTCAAGCCTATTAATTGCCAGCTGTGATCTATAATATTTTGCCAGGAAAAACTGCAGTGGAAAAAAATATCAACTCAATCTTTGCTAGTATCACCTGCTCTAACAGGAGTTCTGCTAATTGCAAACTGGGGATTCCACTATTAAGGTTTCAATAATTCCCACATCACTCTGGAAGTAAGCAATAAATCTGCTTTGTAAAAGCAGTTTAAGTGACAGTTGTTCATCTTCACATTCAGCAAGGATATCTGCATGACAGAAGGAGGTTTTATTGCAGCCCAAAGCCTTCTGTGGGCAGCTTTTCTCTTCAGCCCCGTGAAGAGAGTACAGGCAGGGGACTCTGATGATCAGAATTCCATATTGAAGGGGGTCAGGTGCTAGCTGTACTGCCCAGACATATGCAGAGATAAAACCATCCTTGCTCCAGAGAATATGCAATGATCAAGCTTAATGAAAGTGATGAAAAGACCCTGATGGACGTTGGACCAGGATGCAGGAAAGGGCAGATCTGGGCTTGAAGTTTCCTGCAGCTCTCAGAACACACAGCAGCTATTTAAAACTGTGAAAGAAAAGGTGGGAAAAGCAGGATTTTGTGCTCTTACTCTCCTGGACTAACTTCTTTTCTGCTTAGCTGGCTGGGGATTTTTGCCTCCCACGTGGAAAATGTCAGACAGAACACAGTTCCCAAATATCTGAAACAAAAGCCAAGCAAGCAAAAGAATAAAATCACTGGACTGCCTGGGGAGATTGCATGAAGACATCCAAACTCTGACAGTTTTTGCTGCTTTGCCTACCAGAGCAGGTAGAACCCCGAGCACCACTGGAGTCCTGTTCAAGTTCATTTTCCAGGGCTTCAGTGCAAGTAACCCATACAGGCTGCACTTTCCTCCAGGTAAATTTTCTCAGGAGTGCTGTGGGTGAACTTATTCAAGTCCCACAATCTTCTTCTACCTCTGTGAAGTATTTTGTGTCCTTTCAGGGGTCAGAGGTAGGAGAGGAGAGAAAGACTAGTAAAATCAACATAACAGCCCAAATTCCTGCAGGCTGCCTACGGAATGCAATGCAGAATTTGTCCTGATGTCTTGTAATGGCTTCCAGTATTTC
Source organism: Pomatostomus ruficeps (assembly GCA_013400735.1). Classification (NCBI taxonomy): domain Eukaryota; kingdom Metazoa; phylum Chordata; class Aves; order Passeriformes; family Timaliidae; genus Pomatostomus; species Pomatostomus ruficeps. The sequence goes on along the minus strand of VYZT01033856.1, from coordinate 18,027 downwards.
CCACAAGAAGGTAAATTCCAAATTTTGGAGTTTAGATTTTAATCTTAGTACAGCATAAAGAAAATATCCTATAAACCAGAAGAGTGGTTATTGTTATAAATGGCAACTTTTATAATCTTATAGTGGATCAGGCAGTATTAATGTATTAATTTTTTTCTTAATTTGAGGCAGATATCTTGTTCTATTTTTTATGAGATCCATTCAAATGAACATAAAACAAGGGTATGTAGTTGAAGTGACCGGACTGATAAATTTTAAGAGCCACTTCCTCCAGCACAGTGTAGTTCTGCCTGCACTGTGGGTTCTGGGGAAAAAAAAACCCCAAATCTGTAAAGGAGAGCAGCTGGAAATAGGAATCAGGGGCAGGGGTCTCAAAACCTCTTCCGTCCCTTTTTGTACTTCGAAGTGAGAAATGCTGACAAACTTCTGCAGTAGAATTTCTTACAGCCTTAATTCAGGATAAATATCTTTAGTTTTAGGCTCCAGTTAAACTCCTCTTTTCCATTAACCAAATATGCAGTGGGATTCAGGCTGGCATCTGAAGTAAACCATATGTTTGTTTCATCCAAATGTGTGGTTTAAGAAAGATTATAACTTCACAGGAAAGTGGAAGGACTTTTATTCATTCAACAGAGCTTAGATGGAGAGACTGGAGAACAAATCCAGAAAGGCATTTAGGCACCAAAAGAGGAAATTAAATAAAATGGGAATAGGAATAGGAATAGGAATAGGAATAGGAATAGGAATAGGAATAGGAATAGGAATAGGAATAGGAATAGGAATAGGAATAGGAATAGGAATAGGAATAGGAATAGGAATAGAACTTTTGTAACTTTTCACTGGTCTAGGCCTTTAAAGTCTAACTAATATCTGCCCCAAAATGAAATTCACCCTGAATTAGTACCCAAACCATTGTTAAATCAATCCTGGGGATATTTGTTGTGGAATTTAAGATTGCATGCAGGTAAAGCAAAGCTGATAAGGCTGAATGTTTAACTCATTAAATTTTTGACTGTTTGCTTCTAAGCATAATGGAAAAGTATATTTAAGAAAGCAGACACATCCATCATCAATTCCTACATTTAATGCTTTTCCCTGCAGGATAAAGAGTTAAAATGAGTTTCTAATTGCCCTTTTTTGTTCTATTTTTATTAGAAATTACCACCATGTGCACAGTTATTTATACACGTCTGTCTCTCCTGCAGAAGAAATACTACTCAAGAACATATTGTGCAGCTTGTGGAAACTGAAAATCCTGCCAGGCCTGCCTGGCCAGGCCAGGAACAAGAAACCTGTTTGCATGGGAAGTTCTATGAGGTTCCTTTTTTTAAATATTCAATAGATTTAACCAAACAAATTTTTATTTCTTCAATAAGAACAGAAAAAAATATTCAAGGCCATGAATGATAACAGCATATCTTGTTCCCCGCTTACTTTCTGTAGCAATGAGGCATTGAAGTGACATCTGAGGCTCTGAAAAGCTCCACCTGCTAATTTTGAAGTGCAGGATGTTGTAACAAATTAGAAAATGTGTCACTCGGAACAAAAGGCATCTTTGCGCTATGGATCTGCTGCAGATCATCAAAGACAAACGTCACTGGAAATGCATCCTGTAAGTCAGTGCATGTATTTAATTCCTTTGTGGTGTAAAAGCTGTGGTTTCTGCCGATTGTTAAAAAATTAAGAAATGTATCCCCTAAAGCCATGGAGAAAAGACATTAGACAGTAAATCCATGTGCATTAAGGCATAGAGGGGCGTAGTTCCAGCTGCTAGCTAAGGCATTGTTGTGGTTTTAGCAGAGGGGAGGGGGCCATAAAGATGGCTCCTGTGAGTAGTTTCTGGAATTACTCTCCATTTCCAGCAGAGCCAATCTCTGATGGCTCTGAAGATGATGGACATGCCACTGGCCGTGTTTGGGCCAATTAGAAAGGTTGGTTACGCCTCTGTGATGACACATTTAAGGAAAAATCAAAACAAAGTGTGCACACAGCTGCCTTTAGTTAGAGAAGGAGGAGGATGTGAGAACATGTGAGGGAAAACAACATGGAGACACCAAGGTCAGTGGAGAAGGAGGGAGAGGAGGTGCTCCAGGCTCTGGAGCTGAGATTCCTCTGCAGGCCGTGGTGAGCCCATGGTGAGGCAGGGTGTCCCCCCTGCAGTCCATGGGGTCCATGAGGGATGCAGAGGCACCCGCAGTCCATGGGGGGGTGCCAACGNGGGGCCCCTTGCTTCCATGCTGGAGCAGTTTGTCCTTGGAGGACTGCATTCCATGGACAAGATAAACCACGCCACAGAGGTTCACAGAGAACTGTCTCTCATGGGAGGGATCCCACAGCAAAAGCAGAGGAATAAACTCCTCTCCCTAAGCAGGGGAAGAAGATCTTGGAAACGGACTGACCTGAACCCCCACACCCTGCCCCCCTTGCACTGTTGGTGGGAGGGAGGGAGGGGTGGGGAGTGGAAAGAAGGGTGTCTTTTAAAGGTTTAGTTTATTTCTCATATCCTCCTTCTAACTCAGGTAGTAATAAATTTCACTTTGCAACTTTTAAGCTGAGCCTGGTTTGTCCTTGGAGCGTTTTCTCCCGGTTCCTTATCTCAACTCATAGACCTCTGAGTTAATTCCCTCGGTTTTTTCCCCCCTCTCCTTCCCTCCTCTGCCCAGCTGTGGCAGGGGAGGGAACAAGTGAGCGGCTGCCGTGGGTGCCTGGCACTTAGCCAGGATCAAAACCACGACAGGCATCCCGACCTTTGAAAAGAGTTTCTCCAATAGGCTGCTGCATTTTAGGACACAGCAAAGTTTTTCCCCGTGATCGTAGCCATGCTTACCTCATCTTTTTCCCCATAAATCAGGGGTGACTGGGCTAACCACTGCAAAGCCTTCTGTGAGGGTGTGTTCCACCCAAATGTGCTCTCCCTGCATCATCTCATGTATTCTGCTGGAGCCACAGGACAGCACAGCGAGTTTTACCCATTGGAATATTTCCACTCATGGAAACCTTGGTGGAAGCTAAAAGGGCAGCTGGGGGATCCTGTTCATCCTGACACGTACAAACCTGCACTCTGCCTGCTTTTAGAATTAAAGCAGTTGTAGAAATTGAAGTTTAATCCACAGTAATATTGAAGGCAAAAAATTCAGATCCAGAGAATGACAAAACTGAGAGCAAAGTGTGGAACATGACTTTTAACTCAGAATTGTTGTGCTTAGTTTTCAGGGTATGTCAGAAGATTTAGTGGGACAGAAAAATGTTTTGCAGGAGTACAGAAATGTTTTGCTACAAATGCAAGGCAATTAATATAGGAAAGAATAACCTGAACCATGGCTGCAGGATACCAAAATCAAAACTGGCCCACAGTTCACTGAAAAGATCCCAGAAATTGCTGAGACCATCAATTCATTACGGAACAGCTGTCAGCAAATGAATTTAAAAAAAAAAGTTTGACATCACTTGGGAAAGTATTGAGAGCAAGACAAAGGACATTATTTTATTGCTGTTATAACTTTGTTTGCCCATATCTCAAGTCCTGTGATAGGCTCTGACCCCTGCAACCCACGAAGGATGTAGCAGAGCTAGAGAAGGTGCAGAGGAGGGCAGCTGAGATGATCATGGTGATGGAGAAGCTGCTTTATGAGAAGATGCTAAAAAGGATGGAAGCCTTCAACTCAGAGAACAGGATGATGGAAAGGGAGATATTTACAAAATAATTAAGGCAGCAAATGAAAAACTGATTCATCAAGCCCCAATACAGGAACTCGAGGCTACCCATCAGAGCTATTCAGAAATCGATTTAAAACATTTCCAAGGCTGGTGACTAAAACACTTCCCTGCACATCCTGTTCCATGAGAAGAACTGAAAAGGGCTCCTTCCGTGCAGCCCCCACAGCAATATTGCAGCTTCCCATGGGAATATTGCCCACGTGTGTTACTGCAGACCCAGAGGAAAGCATCACTGTGCCTCACAGGAACCTCCTGATTAAAAACTGATTCAGGGGTTTGGAATGAGTGCAGAAAAGCTGCACAACAGACCAGGAGGAGACAGGAGCCGCTCAGGGAAGTCTCCAGCGGGAGTGTGGCAGACAAGCTGATAGCTTCAAGCACCGCAGCTCCAGAAGACAGCCCTCAGCCTCCTAACTAAACCAACAGGCTGTGGATCAGAGGAACTGTAATGTGGTTTAAAGCACTTCAGAAGAAGGCAGGGAAGATCAATTACCAGAATTGAGACCAAGCTGACAGGCAGAGTCTGTGAGGGAACCTAAGGAAAATCAGCCTCTTAGATCCAGGAAACATTAAGGCTTGGGAAAAAGAGCACCCACCTTTTGGGTCTACTGATTTTGTGATACACTTTTCTTGAAAACATTTTATTCTGAGAAAATATTACATGGCTTTTAGAAGAGAGCTTGATCCCTGTATGAGTTACTGTTATTGCCCCACGTGGACAGTGAGTGTCAGGATTTTTCCTTGCTGAGAAACTCTCAGTTGGCACTGGAGAGTGAAGGACAGCTCAGGTTTGAGGGCAGCAGATAAGCCAGGTCCCGTGCAGGAGCAGGTGATGGGGAGCAGCCAAAAGCAGTAGAAGGGGAAGGCTTCACCCTTGCTAAAGTGAAGGGTGCTCTGCAGCTAGCACAGCTGACAGACAGCTTTAAATACAGGCATTGGGTGCTGCTAATTGATTAACTTCACCCACAGCTCTGGCTGCTGAAATGCCCAGTGTGGGCTAGAGAGCTCCTACGCACGAGGACTGTGGACAACATGGGTACAGCAGCAGGTAAGGAAAAAGGATATACTCCCATTTTATACAAATTTGGGACGATAAAAGGCTGGTCTGAAATAGCACAGGTGTCTCAGCCAGAACCAGGGACTGAGCCCCAGATTTCTGAATCCTTATATGAACCCAGGCCCTCTTTCTCACCTGCAGTGCCAGGACAGAAGGCATTTGCTGACCTTCTCTCTTCCCTGTGAACACTGACAGTCGCAGTGGAATCACTTTCACATACTTCAGTGTCGCCGAGTCCCAGCAGCTCTGTCTTAACAGAGCAGCAACTTTCTGTCCTGGCACATTTGGTGTGGAAGCAGTGCCTCCGTTTGGACAGTTAGGGAGTTGATATCCGTCTTTGGAAGGTGGTCTCCTGAAAGATTCAATTTGGCATGTGGTTTCCACTTCTCAGAGGCGGCCATCTGAAATTTTGGCTGTAGACTTCTTTTGGACAAGGTAGGCAGCTACGCTCAGTCTTGGTTGTGCAGTTGGTCTAGTGCCCCAGGCAAGTAATGCCCAGGAACAGTGCTGCGGCATCTTTGCAGGGGATCAGTCCCTGCAGGTTTTGTATTCTAGAGGAGGGGATGCCGTTTCTTTTGCCATGGGCTTAGAGTTCCTCTCTTTGGCAAAGAAAGGAAGTTTGGATCCGCACGCTGCGTGGTCATAGTGCATTTAAAGGCTTTTCCTAATAGGCAGTTACATGGGTTAGAGCTGCTCAGCTGTTGCAGTGGGAAGGCAAAAGTCAAGCTGTGGAGCTTTTTGTCCTGGTACCTTTAGTGTGTGAGCAGTCCCTGGTGCCGTTCAATTTGGATCCTGACTCTGTGAGACTGAAAGCTTGGGATAGTACCCAGAGCTGAGAAGGAAAGTGCAGATAGCAGGGTGTGTGCAGTTGGAAGCTGTAGGCAGCAAGAGCTTTCTCAGCTGGCACTTCTGTAAGCTCTGTTTTTGCCAGGTGTTTTCAAGTTTCTAGCCAGACTCTGCGAGAGTGAAAAGATTTCTTAGGGAAAAGAAGCTCGTGATTCCATTTGAATGTGGCGCAAACAGGAGTTAGTACTGGGAAAGGGAAGGAAAATCAGTGAAATCTTTTCGTCCTGACGCACTTGATTTGAGAGCGGTGACTTTTTCAGCTTGGCTCCGCTCTTGGGGTGATTGAGAGCAAGGCGAGGTGCGTTTCCTTCTTTTGTGAGTCGACAGCGCTATCGTGTGGTCCTTTTGATGAGCGCTGGCAGTGCCCAGGAAAAAGCCAAGCGCTTTTCTGGCCTGGCACCATTCGTGTGGGAACAGTTCATGTAAGGGCTCCGTCGCGGATCCTGGTTCTTGGAGACTGAAAGAATGGGATCCTGCATCTTAGCCGCGAAGCAAGAGAAGTCGTTTCCTTGTTGGCTGTGCACTTTATAGGCTGCAAAAGAAAAGGCAATTCCAGCACGGCCTCTTTCTTTTAGAACCATTTCTGTTGGAGCAGCTGCTCAACAGGTAACTCACACCTACTGGACTGCATCCAGCTCCCTGGGGATAGGCACTTTCCCTCAAGCTCTATGCACCACCCTATTCTTGCTGATCCCAAACCCCTTCAAAACATCCAGCAGATGCTGCCAAAGAAAAATTCCTAGAACAAAAAGCCAGTGCTGGCCTTCATCCTCCCTTTGCTGGCTGTAAACCAGACCAAACACACTTAGTAATTCACACTTTCCTTCTCAACTGTACACCTATATCCCAGTCTTTCAAGTTGTCAGAGTCCAAAGCTTAAGCAAAGCATTTCCAGCTGCAATTCGCACTGAGAGCTGTGCCAGGACAGAAGGCATTTGCTGACCTTCCTGCTTCCCTGTGAACACTGATAGTTGTAGTGGAATCACTTTCACACACCTTCAGTGTTGCCGAGTCCCAGCAGTTCTATTTTACAGAGAAGGAAGTGTCAGGACAGAAGATGTTCCTCTACTGCCCCCTTCTTCTAGCAAGCTCCAAACTGTACACAACGTGCTGGGACCACATGCCTTCCTTCTCCCATAAAGGTGCTGTCACATTGTTTCACCCCTGCAGGTCTTTTTCCAGCCTCCAGCAGATGTTCCCACAGAAAAAGGCTGCAGAAGAAAAAGCCAGTGCTGGGCTGCACACCTTCCCCTTGCCTCATGTCAGCCACACGGACCTCACTGGTGAATGCTATACTTTCTGTCTCCTCTACATCTACCATCGTATTCCCCGAATCTCAGCATCTCAAGCTAAACAGAATTGTTTGCGCTAGAGCTCGGACAGGAGTATTTGCTAGAACAATGATTGCTTCCCTTGAACTTCCCCCTTTCCAGGTTAATCACTTGAATTTGGCAGGCAAGCAAGTGGCAGCCACACTCCTCTTGCAGCCCATAGGCTGCACACACAAGCACGGTGCTGTGCGACTTCACTCTTCGCCTTCTGTAACATCACTCGCTTTCATGTTCCTGGAGTGCCAAGTGTCCACCTGCCTCTGGCACGGAATGCTGTGCCGGCACAAGAAGCAATCTAGGGCACTGCTTCTGCCAAAATGCGCCTGTGCCGTTCTCCTTCCTTCACGGTGGCTGCATACCACCACATGCCGTGCCTCTTCCAGTCTGAATGTAAATGGAAAGCGTCTACATCTCGCACAGGGAACTGTGCCAGCACAATGAGTTTGCCAGGAGCTTCCTCCTGACGCATGGAAACTTGTATTTGCAGCACAATCAAGTGGCAGTCCTCTTTCCTTTACAACCTGTAAACCGCTGTTCAGTCACGGTGCTCTCTGCACCTTGCTTCTCAGCTGGAAGTATCCCGTGCACATTACGGCCTCCCAAGGACAAAAGGTCCACACAGGCACCTGGCAGGAAAAAAGGTGCCAAGACAAAAACATGTTGTTCAGTACCCCTTCTTGGCATGCAGATGGTGGTGGTTTTGTGAAAGCCTTTGACACAGAACAGCTAACCCAGCAAGCGCTTCTCTCCTGGTGCATAGAGGTGAGCGAGCGCTAGACAGACACTTTGGACTCATAAAACAGAAAAACTGTGCACAGCACCCTGTGGATGTGTGTCGCAGACAGGCTAAAACCAGGCAAAGCTGAATTAATGGGTGGGCTTTGCTTCCTTGAGCTGTTGCACAGGAAGCACTTGGGGCTGTTTCAAGGTTAGAATCGGGCATCTGCGAGAGTAAAACGTGAGACACTCTGGCTGGTTTAGAAGGAAGGAGCACAGCCTGCAGAGCGTGCTGTGTACCTGAAAAGCTTCCATGAGAAGGGGAGATGCAGTGAGTGCTTCTGTCCCAATAGCTCTTTCCCTGTGCGAAATGGTGGACACTTGGCGAGGCTGAAAGTACAGGAGTACACTGGAATTGGGCATCAGGGGAGGGGAGAACATTCTCCTCAGCATTTGCTGCTGTGGTGTCCAGAGGAGAGGACACAGCACTGTTCTCAACCAAGTGACATGGTACAAGGATTCATCTGAAGAAAGACTTTCTTGTACCACCTCAGTGGGACTTAGAAAGAGGTACTGGAGCTCCCAGATCTTTAAGCAGGTCTGGTAAAGCAAAGAGCATCAATACCTCCATCAGGCTATGTGTGCAATGCTTACGTAAGGCTGAGTCAAGTGTTTGGCATTCAGAGCATTTCCTTGCCTGGTTCTCATATAACTCTGTCACACTCTCCTCTTTTCCTCCAAACATTTGCACTGCTCCTGGATGCAGCTGCAGCAAGACAGACATCTGTGCTCAGGCTTGTACCTGATGGGCTCACCGTGCTTTTGCTTTGCAGGACAAAGCCACCTGTTCTTTGTTGGGGTTGTGGGTGGACACGGTCCAGGAGGGACCTGAAAGTAATCCAGCCGGTGTGTTGGGCTCATGTCGTGTGCTAAGGAGATGCATCCACCCCCCTGTGTAAACATCAGGGCTCAAACCTGATGTCTCAGGATTGGTATGGTCACAAGGCCAGGTGGCTACATGAGGATAGATGGGCTTGTTCTGGCCATGGCTGGCAAGTATTTCAAGCCCTAGAGCTTGGCAATGCCAGAGGTCCCACAGGGAGTGACAACAGTGCATGTTGGGCCAAGTGAAGGTGATCCCCAATCAAAGAAAAGGGCTGAGGTGGGCCAGGCAATAAGAACAAAGAGTTACTTGGGAGAGCCTGGAGAACCCTGATCTTAGAGGTGAAAAATCTAAGCTGGGTAGGATGTTGGCATGCTTTGGACATAACAAAGAGGCCTGACCATGGGCTTAGAGAAAGAACATAAGCACTTGGCACAGATGAAGAAACTTGGTGACAGTAATTTTTTGTAAAAAATTAATCAGTTTAATCAACCAATTTTAATTTGAAGCTTGGCAGTAATGCAGAGAATAAGACTTAGTACACTTCCAATCCCTGGAGAAAATGGGAGAAGAATGGGTTATTTTGCTCTCTTTGTCAGTGTCTGGTAGTGACTAGATCCCTTTGGCTGCTCTTGGATAGGCTCTCATTTGCTCATCCATGGCAGCCTGTGGCTTTAATGTCTCTATTTCTTCCTCTGCAGCAAGCAGTGTGTCTTCTAGCTCTCTGCTACTACTCTGCAGTTCCTGATTTTTTGTTCAACAACATTAGTTATCAGACCCAGTGGCTCTGGGTTTATTCTGACACTGGAAGGGATTTCAAAATGTCCAAGGCCTCCCTCCAGAAAGCTGTAAGGCTTTTCCCTACTGGCCCTATTGTTCCAGTATTTCATCCTAAACATGGTTATGACACCCCTGTTGACAGAGGCGGGATTTTCTCAGCTGGATAGGCTGTCATGAGCTTGAATCTTACACGTTATAGGATCAAGGAGGAGTTTAGGCTATTGCAGAATGTACCTCTGTAAAACCACAATGACAATAGCTCACATGTTTCTTCTCAGCACTAACACATGCTTTTCTTATGTATATGTTGTAATAGCTCATGCAGGTGAGTTATCCCAAGGCAAATACAGCTAAGACAATCCTTAATTTATTCAGTAATGCTTCCAGAAAAGGAGAATCCAGGAAGATACACAGACCGATATCAAATACTTTCCCTATGGCAGTGAGGCAATAGAAGGATGCTTTTTTGTGTTCACAGTTATTTATGAACCCTCTCAGCCATCATATAAAGTGACAAAAGGAACCATGGCAAAAGCCAAACAGCTCCCCACATTCATGCTCAACTTTCTCATCTTTTCAATTTGGTATTTTGTGAGAACATGATTAATAAGACTGATCACACTTAAAAGCATACACATGATTTGGACAATTGCTTGGGATTTAAGGAAAATCCAGAAAAAAAATTAACATTCTTGTGTGCCTTTTAAAGCCTATCATGACTCTTGCTTCCTAAATCTTTGTTTTAATATTTTCACTTCTGGATGAAAAACATTTTTGTGCCCATAGCTAGACTACCCGTCCTTCCCTGGAAATCATCTTTATCTCCAGCTCAGCACAATGGTACCTTCAGCCAAGAGTTGCTGAGTTGTTTAGTGCATGGTTTGAGGTCTATGATATTATCTTTCTGGTATTTGCTTTGTCCCTGTTTGCTGAAACACTTCAGTTTGGACCAAAGACTGACATTCTTTCTTTTATGCCCTATTTTTACATTCAAGGGTGGCTGTGCCTGTTCTGATCAAATATAGACCGTACAAAATCTGGAAAAATAACTTAGCAACGATGATATCTTTCTCCTTCTCTTCTCTCACTTTCAGTAATCTTTTAACCTTTTCTGAAAGGACAGTCTTGTTTCACTGTCCCCAGAAGGAGAACCAGCTGAGAAACCTACATCTCAGCAACTAAGGTGAGGTAGGTCACAGCTCCTCAAGACAGAAAAAATATGTTGTTTAGGAGAGAACCGTGAAGCCAGGATCATGGAAGAAAATTAAGGATGTCATACCTGAGTATATCAATTGAATGCACCAGAATCACATCTGATGCCTGAAGATGAGCAGACGTAGATCCTGAATGAAAGACCTTCCTTAATCTTTGGCACCCAGGGCAGAAGTTAAAAAGTTGCACACAAACTTGGCAAATGCCACTCTAGACAAATCAAATCTGTTGAACCAAAATGGAGCTGCTGTGGGAAAATGGAGAGGGAATTGCATATCTTCAGCTGGGAAAAACATCCAGTTCTAAGTTGTCCAATGATATGCATCCATTTTTGTCACCACCAAGTGTCCTTGGCTGCTTTGCATGTGAACTGCTTTCCTCACCAGCAGGAATTCATTCGGTGCTTCTTGTGGCTTGTGCTTACACAAACAATACACTCAACATTTCTGTTAAAATGTTGTCTGAAATTTGGTTTAAAATTGCAATTGTAGTTAAACAAAACTTTGAATTAGAACTCAAATGACACCAAAAAACCAGAGTAATCCTTTGGGTAAGGAATAGAATACATTTGTTTGCTCTGCTGCTCCCTTTAGCTTCAATTAGCTTTCATTCCAAAGCATTTTATGCAATTCCATATGAATGGCAATAATCCATATTAAAAAGTCTCAGCCACTCACATTAAATTTCGGAAGTTCAGTTGCAGTTCTAGTAGCAATGGCAATGTCAGGCAAGCCTACTCTGCAGTTCCTCAGCAGATTACCTTGGACTTGCCTACTCTTCAGGTTGCTTCTTTTTCATTTGCAAGCTCAGGAGAGTCCAGTTTTTATTTCTTTACCCTTGGAAGACTCCCTGCTCAGGAGTCCATAATAATTTAGGGACCCATTTATGTTATTTCTTATACCTTTTATCATCTTTCATGTTGAAAGGTCCTGAAGCACACTGAGGGCAGGACTGTCACAACTGACCATAGAGCTCAGATCCGCTCGTAGTCCTGTGTCAGCTGGGATGAGTCAGGAGGGCTTCAAATAAAGGCAAAAGTGCATCTGTGCAGAGCCCTGTGCACAATTCCTTACCCTCATCTGAAAAGCAGCAGGATTATGACATGTGTGCAGCAGAAATGTGACTTTAATTAATGCTATCAGATACATCTTTAATAACAGAGTTAAGTACAGCCGGAGACTCAGTGTAAGGTGACAAGGGGCCACAGTGGTTTGGTTCACACCTGATTTCTCAATAAATGTCCTGAGAAATGTTTAAGGATCACAAACCACAGGAGCTTTATTTCATGTCTCTTCAGAAGATTTGGAAATCCTGAATCATAACGCAGCTCTTTGTACGGAAATATGACAACATGCTAGAACTGTAGACAGAAAATTTCAGCTTATTCATTCCGCATAAAAAAACCAGGTCACACAGTCTGTGATAAGACCTGACACAGTTCCATTAATTGCAAGGACGCAGCTCTGTTTATGCTGTTTGAGGCTCTGGGCCTTTTAAACAAGCTTCATGTGTCAAAGATTCTTTGAACATACCTTGATTCAAAGAGAAGAAATATATACTTGCTTTTGTCATGTAACTCTGCATGATTATATTGCTTTCCACGGTAATATAACTCATATTGCTTTCATGTACCTTAATGCTGGTTTATTTAAAAAATGTAACTGCCTGCATGTTACCCCTTCTTTACTTGTCGCAATGCAATATTTCATGTGGATTGGTTATATTCAAAAGTAACCAAGTGGTTATTTCACCTCCTTTACTGTTCCTGTGTTTCACACCCTGTAAGACTTGATCTGAGACATATTTATTAAAAGTGACAGCTGGGAACATAAGAACTTGAGCACGATGAAGACATTATCTACCTTTCCCAGAAGTCCTGATCAGACGAGGCTGCTTCTCACAGGATTTTATAATTTGAAAAGTCTTTATTGCATAAATGCATCCCTGGAAACATTGATTAAAAAAATTGGTAGAAAATGATCAATATTTTTAAAATGGGGTATTTTTAAAGTCCTTTTCAGTCTACAGATTTTGAAAGGAAGTAATTTTGTGTGTCCGTCACGGTTTGCAAAAATTTTCATGTGAAACGGTCTTCTGTCTTCTGTCTCTCCATATATCCTTTCCCAATCTTAGCACACTGCTAAACAAAGGGAAAAAAATAAGGGGAGAAAAATTTAAAAGGTGCAGAGAACAGGTTTTAAAAGGAAAGGAATAATGACAAAAACTGCACATTTTTCTCCTCTCTTGCTACAGAAAAGGCAGAAAATTGAGATGAAAAAGAGATAAAACACTTCTTTATAAAAGGTCTTTAACCAAAAATTTGCACATTAATGGTAATTAATTAATAGCATTAGTTTCTCCCAGCACCACCACTGCCTTACAGGCACACTATCATTCATCTCAGCATTAAAGTTAAGCTCTTCTTCCCCATTCACAGTGGTTGGGAAGGCAGATTAGGGGTCGGTAGCACTTTCAGCTGAGGGACATGTAAAGCCATGCAGCAGCGAGTGTCTGTCCTTCACCTGCTGCTCTATTTTCCCACTGGGGACAGTACCAGCAGTTCTATGGCCAGAGGGACTCCTGCCCAAACATCAGCTTTTTTTGGTACAAAGGCAGTCACAGCAGAGGGGAACTCTTGTATCCAGGGACAGGCTATGGTTGGAGCAGATGGAAGGGATCATCCAGGTGTTCCCACAGGGATACACCAAGGACAGGGGTTGTCCTGTTCCATTAGGAAGGGACACAGGGATTCATGCTCTAAATGCAAATGCTGCAGTCATGTTTTGAATGCTGTTGTACTCCCTGACTGGTCCTGATGACAGAAGTAGGTCTAAATCTGGAACAGAGCACCAGCCCAGAGGAAATGGACTGATGCTCCTCATCCAGTTAGAACTGGGTACTAGGAGCCCACTCCAGCTGCTCCTGTGTTCCATGTTCAGCAGCACTCAGTTTGCAGCACTTCAGGAGAGAAAGAAATGTACCTTAAAGCTGATTGCTTTGGAATTACATGTCAGCATATAGGGAACGTTTTCAATTTCACCTTCTCTGCATGGGAATTACTACTCCATTGCTAAGCAATACCAATCATTTCTAAAACATAGGAACAGAGATCCATGGATGGTAGGATGGACAAAAATGTGACTATTCCTCAGCAGAAGCCTAAAAGAAAAGTGATGTCCTCTTCATGTGCCCAAAATTGAACAGGGTTCCAGTTGGAGAAAGATAGGAAAATCTGAAATTTTACTATACTGGAGAAGGTTTCCATAAGGGTACTGGGGACAAAAATAGACCTTAATTACCCTGATCAGTCTCACCTGGGGCCTCCACCCACACCCTTGGGTGCTATTTAAACTCAGCTCTGAAGGACTTTGTTCCCATCTGAACTGTACTGGAGAAGTGCTGGTCCACAGTTACTGCTACAGCTACCCCTACCCCTGATCTGGATCTCAACCCATGAACTGAATTCCTGGCCTGGCCTGGGACCTGCTTTGTCTCTGCGGATATGCAGCTGGTGGTGCTCCTGGGGGAGATGGGCTAGCAGAATGAGGGGTGAGTAACACAGGAGAAATAGCTCACACCACTAGACCAGTGATATCTTGGATCAGGTCTCGATACCAAGTGCCATTTGATAGACCCAAATTGTAGAGCAGTTAGTTCCCACAGGTGAGGATGGGGAAAGGAAATAGCATGATCATAGCAGCTGTCCCTCAAGAGGAAACTGTGGGATGCTTACAGCTGTACCTGAGGAATTAGGTGTTCTATATCAGGCTGTTTGGTCTCCCTGGGGGCATGGAGGCTGGAACTGGTTCTCGAGTAAAACATGAAATCATTAGAACTAGAATGTTCAGCTGAACTTTTCCAGATCTCTGGGTGAGACTTAAACCACTGTTGTGTTAGTGATGCTTTAAAACTTCATCTACAGCTGTTGTCTCTAACGAAGTCCTGGCAAAAACTTGTGTTAAGTGTGCTAAGAGTACAGTTTACAAAGCTTATTCTACAATTGACTTCCCTTCAGGGGAAGACTTTCAACAGTGAGTGTGGCAAGTTTTTAAACAACTTATCTAGAAAAGAATTGGTCAAAGGTGTTAAGGGTGGTTAGGCTCCAAGCACCTCATGAACAATGAAGCAAGTGCAAACTGGTTATGGAGATCATTATCGGCGCCTACTTTTCTCCTATAAACTCTCCAGCTTTAGTCATGTTTAGCACTGTTTACTCCAGTTTCAGCCATGTTTAGTACTACTGTGGCCTAACCAGCCTGCGTTCCTTCTCTGCAACCAATTCCTACTTACAGAGAGGCCCTAGAGAATCACTCCATGTGATACTCCTGACTTTTATTCAAAGATGGTATGTCATGGTGAGGCTTGGCTGTGAACTCCAGCAGCCTCTGTAAATGTTAACCTGTGGCATGACAAAACTTCAAAGCATCCTACATTTCCTATCATGTTAGAAAAAAGATGGGCTGAATGTCTGAATGATGGACTTGTCAGCTGTTTTCACTGTGATAGCTCCCTTCCCACACTTAGTTCTACTCAAGTCAGCTCTGCTGAGTATTGCTGACTAACTCTTACATAGGTGACGCAGAAGAACACATCCTGGTTCAATATTTTACGGTACCAATGTTGTTATTAATGTTGATGCAATGCAAAAATCCTCTATTCTCCATATGCTCAGTTAGAACAAATGTTATTGCTACAAATGACATTTCTGTACCGAGTAATACAAACGCAGGTTTTTGCTCATGCCACTGTTGTTCATTTTTACCTTCCAAGTAACTGTTTACACTTTAGAAGATGAAGTGAATCCATCTGTGTTTTGCAAGTAACAAGGCCCATGTGTGTGGTAGAGGTCAGCTGTAGGCATGATGTGAAACCATGGGAATCAAGACGAGCAGTGAAAACAGCAGCCACTGTGCTGTCTCAGTGATGGCAGACATTAAATTTGATGTATAGCCAAATGCTTGTTCCAGACATTTTTTGGGAGGAAGTGCCAATGACTGATGGAGACATTGTCAAAAAGGCAGAATGCTCCATTCAACTGAATGCTGGGGATATTTCATTACTTGCTGTAAATATAGGAATAAAGGGAGTGTTAGAGAAGGGAAGCGTGATGATGATTTGAAATGAGCAAAAGGGTGAGGCAGAGCCCCACCTCTGCTAGCTTGCAGGATTCTAAATTTCATACCAACCAAATGCAGGTTTTCTTCTCCCTTGTGTAGACTGAGGTCTACTTTCAGTCAGTAGGGCTGTAACTGAAACCCTTTTTACCTCCTTAACTTCTCTATTCCTCACTTTCTCCACTGACTTGAATCAAGCAGTGTGGTCATCACTTACAGTCCCTTCATCATCCAAGTATTGCATTTTATTTGGCTTTTGTCGTGGGGAGCTTACTGAGCCTATGGCCAGACTTGCTGTTCTGACATCTTGTTTTTTGCCGTTGAAGAGGAGGACTAAATGATTTCTAGTCCAGTGTTCCTCTACACAGTGTAAAGTAACATCCACAAATTCAACAGAGGGCTATGTCCTACCAGCCAACTCCAAAACTTTCATCCACAGCCTAACCACCCTCACAGAGCACCCAGAAACTGGAAAATGTTTGAGGGAAAAATGAAAATTGGAGGTCTCCCAGATACCTATCACCAGTCAAAATGCAAGGAAATAGGTTTACCTTTCGAGTATATATATTTTGTAGGTAATCTACAGGCTTTGCGTGTTGGCCCAGTGGTGCTCACAGTGCTAGTGTTCATTCCTTTTCATGGCTACAGATACAGGAAAACACAGGAAAGAAATCTCATGTAGTTGATGCAATTACAGCCGTACGAGCATGTCATTCATACCTTTCTATGTCCTGGGAATACTTTTCTTATGATGAAGTATCATCATTCTGTGGGATGCAGGCAGGCCACCCATTCAGAAATCTGAATTTCAGCCAAGGCAGTAAACTTGAATTATTCATGAATGCCTGTTACCAGACTTGCTTTTTGCTTGATTTTTTTTCTTTTTTTAAAAAAAGAAAAGTGGATGAAATCTCTTTTCTTTCTTTAGCACTCTAACTTTGGACAGCTGGAAATCTCCAGTGCAAATCAGCAATAATTAATGCAAGTCACAGACTAGATAATCATGTGGAATTTTTCAGGTACATATGGGTGTCTATTGTCAGGGTGCCTTTGTGCTTTATATAGGAGTTTTAGAATGTCCTTGGTAAGCAATAATGAACAGAAAAATCAGTCTGAAAAGCAAAAGGCATTTCTAGAAAGTTGGTGTCTTTTAATAAAATAAAAGAACCTGCATATATTGCATGCAGTTCATTCATAAAACAGATGTAGCAATTCACTTTTAATGCAAATTTTCTGAAATGTACCAGACCCATAATTATATATTTCAATTTATAAATGAATGACGTGGGAATTTATCATCAATAACATGGACTTTTTATAATCATTATTTCTGTGACCCAAAGCAGGGTATTTAATATTTTTATTATAAGTCACAGTCTCTATTAGTGTATTTTCTGGGTGTGTTGTAGCTCAGAGTGGCAGCCAGATGAACACAAGTTTGGATCACAGACTGCAGTTCAAAAACCCTCAGACTATGTGTATTGGTGAGTATATGCATAAAGGCATCCCTATTCACCCTGCCAAATTAAGGCCTATCAGAGTTGCTATTCCTCAGCAGTTATATATTACTGTGAATAAAATAGGCAATTTATTTAATCTGTTAAATCATTTCAATTTCATAGTGTGTTAAAGCTCCTCCTTTTTAAAACATGTTGGCATTTTATATGGGAGACACGCCTGTCTTTGAGTTGTCCATCACAACTTACCTGAAGTTATTTCATTTTTTATTTCTTTGTGATCTCAGTTGTTACTCCAGTCTAGTTTACTCATTGCTTTAATTTCATGCTTATCATTTAGGTATTGTTGAAAGCTAACAGCATAATCACTGCTCTGCTGTAAATAGGACAAGACATATGAGATGTCTTAGGGAATTTATAACTGAAAATAGGTTGAGAGTCGTAGTCACTGCATTGCATTCCAAAGTAATCCTCTCTGGCTTTGTTTACTTTTTTTTTCTTTTGGCTTCCAAATATTTCACAAATGGAATTCAATTTAGAGCACTGGCTCTACGGTTCATAGCTGCTCACCAGATCCCCTCTGCAGCTTTTGCAGCTTTGTCTTTACTGGGTCTTGATGTAAAGATTTGTACCTGGGTTTTACTTTGCTGTTTCCATGGGGACAAAATATGTGGTACCCAGACCACAGAATTTCCATTTCCTCCCTGGATATCCACCCTCTGATTTGATGTGCCGAGGAGAAGGGCAGCCTTTTCCTTGTTGGCCTCTCTACATCCCATGTGCTGGTCAGCAGCCTCATGTTCAGGACATAACCTCACTCATCGCAAAGGCAATGAGGTTTTTTTCTTGTTTCTGCAAACTGATCTGATTCAGCCCATGGCTGCAAAATCCGTATTAGGGCCAATAAAAATAG
>VYZT01033855.1:303-20825 GCA_013400735.1 Pomatostomus ruficeps | reverse complement strand
TTTGTTTGTTTGTTTGTTTGTTTTGGTGTCAATTTCAAAGTATGCAAGTACTTGCAAAACCCAGAGTCCTGCTGGTTTTAAGTGCCTTTTACTTGAGTTGCCTGTATCCATTACCAGAAAGTGTTTATCCACTACTTGAAGCAATTGTCAGGGAAAAGCTGAGAACTTGCTTATGGTATGCACAGTCTGTGTGGGGATGGAAATAACAAAGCATGTCACAGTGCATTTCAGGAGGAGCAGGGACTGTGTTTTTTTACTGAGGATGTGTCATGATGTTCTCAGCTAACCACCTTGTGGGCTGCTGCAGAGAGCAGCTGGTCCAGCCCTGTATTTCCATCCCCCCCTTTGTGCCTGCACCGTTGTGCCTGCAAGTGTGCAGTGGCTCAGACCAGGGAGCCAGTCTTCCCAGAAACAGGTTCTTTAGCAAGAACTGCCCCTTGTTCTGGTTCAGTGATGCAGCCACTGGGTTGCCAGCTATGACAGGAGAGGTGATGGGAGTATGTGGCTGAGAAACATGCAGGAAAGTAGGAACACATCTTTTCACAGAATCATCAAGGTTGGAAGATACCTTCAAGATGACCTAGTCCAACTGTCAGCCTAGTACAAATAGGGTGTCATTTTGGTAACTGATTTATGCTGAAGGCTGTTTCCAAAAATCTCACCTGCTGTGGCTGAAATTCATCTAGATGTCAGCACTACAGTATGTTCCTTCAGACTCACTGCTAGGAATGTTTGGAAGAATGGGAGAGCTGCTCACAGAGACTTCCTTTGTACTCTACAAGTAGAGAAAGACAAGTCACTGGGTAGTAGCTGTAAATAATTGGGGTCATTTGCAGCTGGAGATGTGCACAGACACCCTTAATAGGCTGGGTGAGTGTTTTTATGGGAGGTGATGAGGTTGCAGCCATAAGTAGGAGAAACCACAGATGGTTCATTTGATTACAACCCTCATCACCTCCATCAGTGGGAGGCAGCTCAGCATGTTGCAGTCTGATGGATTCTTGGAGTTGCAGTCAGTTCCCACATTGTCCTTGAGATACCTTTGCAGTGTGTTGTCTTGGTCTCTGTTGTTGAGGATCTGTTTAGCATGGGGCTGCTCCACCCACTTCTTGCCTTGAGCTTTCTCGTGGGAGTCCTCAAACTTCTCTGAGGATGTGGAAACTGAAGCTCTGCTGGCTCCGAGCTTCATGTTTGAGTGCTCCATCCTGCCCCCAAACCACGCAATGGCCTCAGAGCTTGTCTTGACGAAGTGAAACTTGAGGAATTCACTGTAGAGAGAACAGAATACTCTTGGTGACCCAGACATCTTTGTGCATCATACTATAAAAGGCCTCTTTTAAAGATGAGTGATAATTATTTTCATTTCCCTTCTTCAGTAATTCACCCAGGTTCTAAGTAAAATTGCTCTAAAAATCACCCCAACTCATGTATAACTTGATATGGGTTTCTGTTTGCAGCTATTGTGGATGATGAAAGACTTTCTGCAGAGGAAATGGATGAGAGGAGGCGTCAGAATATTGCTTATGAGTATCTGTGCCACTTAGAAGAAGCAAAAAGGTGAGTAAATGAAAGCACACTTATTTTTGGCCTTTAAATGTGAACGTTCAGGCTTGTGTTTTGGAGCATCATAATTTTTAATTCAACATCTTGAATTAACTTGGATTAACTGAATGTTGGAGTATCATAGCACTTGGTATGAGAAACTAATGCCCAATATGAAAAGTCTGATTCAAAGAAAAGTTTAGAAATAATCAAGACAACATCCTGGACCTGGCTGTGGTGTCCATTTTCAGCAAAAGTAGGGACTGGATACTCTAACACAAGGCTGTAGTTTTGTGAGAAGCTGAGTCAGGCTTATGTGACTAACTGGGGAAAGTATTTTGCTCCTGGCTCCTTGGCTG
Organism: Pomatostomus ruficeps; assembly: GCA_013400735.1. Taxonomy (NCBI): domain Eukaryota; kingdom Metazoa; phylum Chordata; class Aves; order Passeriformes; family Timaliidae; genus Pomatostomus; species Pomatostomus ruficeps. The sequence continues at coordinate 18,924 of VYZT01033855.1, read as the reverse complement.
TGCTCCCCTCGGCCCTAGTGCTTGCGGAGTGACTCAGGTTGCTAAGATGGCAGAAAATCACCTGGGCTCTTACTGGTTTAATGATCAATATCATCTTGGTGTTACAATGGTAAGTGCAGGCAGGGCAATAAGACAAGATGGACTCTGCTCTTGCTTCAGTTCCTACTGGTCAGCAGTAGTCATCTCTTGAAGCAACAGCCTGTGGTGAAACACTGATTTGAAAGTGCACAGGGATTTGTTCACCTCTGTGCAAATGTACTGTGCTATGTTCACTTCATTCTCAAAACAAATATTTAACAACATTTTCATAATTACTAAGCAGAGAAACAAGGCACTATATCCTTGTGCTTTTGAAGTAGCTTCAAGTGCTGCAGTTATTGTATGTAAAAACACATTTTATATTCTGTCTGATCAGACTTTTTCAAAGATGCCTATTATACTCATGTTATTGGCACCACTGCTAGTGTCTTGCTTCTGCCCTACATTTGTTGGTGATGATGTTTTTAGTTATAAAATGTATTTGGATGGCTTTCCTATGAATTTCTGTTGAGGAAAGAAAACTTGAACTCTGATTAGTAGTGCAAGCTGTGAAACATTAGTATGAAGACAAAACACAGAACCTTTGTAATGGAGTAAACCAGTGTAATTCAGCCAGTAATCTACTATTAAATTGTGCTCTGGGCCTTGAATCCACACAGTTTCCCTCTCAATAGCTGCCAATTGTTTTGCCCTAGGGGCATTGTTATAAAAATCAGCTATTCTTACTTCATCACTGTGTTGTTCCATTTGGTGTAGCAAACATTGCCTCCTTTGGTCTTTCTTCCTCTTTCTCCTGCAGTCGTTCCCTGTTCAGATATTTAAGATGGCAAGTGTCTTCCTGCTGCCATGGAGGACTCACCTGGTCCCCACGCTCCTGCTGCCCCTGTGGTGCAGTTGCAAGAGATTGCCCTCAGCCAGATGAGTCAATTTGCTATGCTGGCAGGGAATTCTTAGCTCTTTTGCTGAGTTAGTTTTGTGTGGTTTAGTGAGCTGGCTGGTCTGATCAAGGGGTCAGAGGAGAATCTGTGCAGGCAAGATGAAGGGGATGGGGTGCAGCTGCACACGGGAGAGAGGGAAGGAGCAGGTTTCACTTGTGGAGATGTTAGATCAGCTCCACCATCTCAGCAAGCCTCAGTGAGTCAAGGTCTGGTTTTACTCAAGGTTTCTCCTTGGTATGTTGCAACTCACCTGCCTGCTGTCTTACGGCATCTAGTCTCCAAATTCAACCTTTTCCCTTCTGCTGCTATTATTACTACTTTTTCTTCCCGTCCCCTTTTCCAGGGCTACTTATCGCTTTGAAATCAAGTCCTCTAGTTAATTTGAAGAAGGTCCCTTGATATTTCACAAGGAAATGTGAAGTTATTTTTACAATTAATGAATTGAATTAGGATCTGCTATAAGTAATGTCCTCCCCTTCCTCGTATTTATTTTTGTAGAGATTCTTGCCACTAGCAATTTTCTAGACGAAGCATTCCTTTAGCTCTGCAGTCCATGATGGGACTTCATATCCAGGACAGTTACTCCCAGGGTTGTTAGGTACCAGGAAGTTTATCTGGATCTCCGTTGGGAAAATCAGAATATACTAGTACTGTTCAGTGGTTGTTACTGTATGAGGTGGGGATGAGCTCTGCGGTGTAAAGAGCCTTGTACTTCCCTTATGAAGGGATTGGGCTGTCATAGATGGAGCTGATGGGGCAGCACGATGCTGCTGGATGTCCAGTCCTCTACCTCAGTGCATTGGTCCCAGTGCTCATTAGGAAGAAAAGGGTGGTCATGCAGGGTGTGGTGAAGGCCCTGGGTAGACAGGGTAGCTTCAGGGTAGACAGAACTGCTGTGAGAAAAAAAGAGAGTGTGAGGGGAAGCTTCTCCCTTCACAGAGAACGACTGAGGTAATTTTGTTGTACCATAAGACTTTGAGATTTTGCTCTGAGACACTCTTACTACTGTGAAAACAACTCAGCAAAAAACACGTATGAAAAGCTTTCAAAGATAAGTAGAAATGTCTGTGTCTCATTGTTATGTAGCCCCTAGCCCTGCTTCCCCAGGAGGCAACTAATATTGTCCAGGGTGGCTGATCTACTGCCAGGCCCAGGCTGGGATGTCATAGGTGAGTGGCCACGTTTTTCCCAGCCCCAACCTGACAAAATGAGAAACAGGAGAAAATCCTGTATCACTCCTCACTGCATGGTTATTCACGCTGTGTGCTTGATTAGCAGTGAAATATGGTGATGTGCAGTCCTTGTCTTAGCTGCACGATTATAGCATTTTCGTTCTCTCTACAGAGACTGAACAAAACTGGGGACTCTGGAAAATGAGAGAGACTTAGAGAGCAACAGGGTCATAATTCAAATGAGACCAGCTGGGGAGGCTTGAGTGTAGGCTCCTTCCACAGCACATGGTGGGTCCTGCCCTTCAGCTGTGCTGGGAGAGTGCTTTCATGGGAGCCAGCTTGGTGGATTGGCCATCCATAGTACCACAGAGTGATTTGATTTGGAAGGGACCTTTTAAAGATCACACATGCCCTGCTATGGGCGGTGATGCTTTCCACTAGACCAGGTTGTTCCAAGCCCCATCCAGCCTGGTCCTGAAAATTCCCAGGGGAGGGGCATTCACAAATTTTGCTGCAGCTGAACAGCAGGTTCCAGTTGTGTGCTCCCCAGCTCCGGTGCAGTACCCATGGGATGTGCAGGGCCTCTTCCTCTGGTGTGTACTTATGGCAGTGGGTCTGAGTCAGAGCAGGCAGGATGGTGCCTTTAGCCTCAGGAGCAGCAGCTGGTTGTGAAACCACCCAGAGCTGTGCCTGCTTGCTCACAGCAGTACCCTCCTGGGTGAATCTGGGGAGCAGGAACTGCCTTTGACATATTAAATCTTTGTCCTCAATACTTGGACAGGACCTATTAATATTCAAAACACTGTCAATGACAATGACAATAAGTAGACTCAAATGAGTAAGTCAAGGTGAGTTTTTCTAGTTGGTAGCTGCTGAAATGACAGCAAATACTGGTTTAGATAATCAACTGTGTGCAAATACAATGTGTTTTGGTCCATATTAGAGAGTAATAAATACTGAAATAAACAATAAATAACAAAAGATCAGGCAGAACATGACTGAGACAGCACTATGTCAGGAGGCATATTTTGTTTCATATTTGTAACCAAAACATTATTTTATAGCAGCTCTGCATCTTGAAATTCCAGAGTTAATTAAATAGGTGAAGAATGTGTGCTTTCAGCTGCTTTTCAGATCACTGTTTGCACACTTAATTCCTGTAGCCCAGCTTCAATAAAAACTTGTCAAGTTCAACATGAAAGAGGAATCCTGTCACTGGTAGCTGATGCTTCTGCAAATACCTTCTGGCTAGGCATAGTATCTGTTACACCTATACAGCATAGGAAATTCTTTTTTAAACACAATGAGCAGGCTTATAATATCTGCAGAGGTCAGTACAGTTTGATAGGGTGTTATATTTGATATTGAGGAAAAAATTTTTCTGTTAGATTTCTGGGCCCCTTTCTCCCTGAAATTACACATCTGATAAAATAAGGTTTTGGTTGCTTGCATATATTTGTTTTATTACTTTTGCCTTTAAAGGAAGTCTCTTGTATACTAAACAAAAAGCCAAAAAGGAGCAAAAAATGGATCGTATCCTGTGTCCTTGAATTTCTGAGAAAAAAATCAAGCATATACAATTAGGAGTAGGGATTTTCTCACTTCAAGAAATGAAGCCATGGATGCCACTAATAGAAGCCCTCCAGACGCTACCCTGATACATATCCAGTAGAGTTAGGAAAATTATACTATTAAATAACAAAGGTTTAAGGTAGACGTGAACACCTCATGTCACAACACCTCATGTCTTCCTAATTATGTGAATTTTAACCCATAATATTTACCACAGCACCCTCCTCTCCAAAGGAAATACCCAGCACAACAAATTCTGCCCTGAGTTTGTCTTTTGCTGTTGCTTTTCTCTCTACATAATGTGAAATTACTGCACTGTAAAGATAATACAGGTTTGAAGGATTTTAATTGTGATTGAAGCTTTGGCAAATAAAGCAAATCAAATTTTCAATAAATGTGTTGTGGTTAGCTAGACTTATAACCACCCATAGTTAAGTAGATACTATCTCTCTTGGCTTTTTAGAAATTATACCTTCTTATGATAAGATTGAATTTGACCATAGAATTCCTCATTTTACTAGCCTTGGCCCTCCCTGCAAGAAATGGAATATACTTTGTTTCACAAAGCATATTCTGCAATTTCATAGCCAGAGCTGACAGAATTCTTTCTTTCCTTGCTCAGCTGTTCAGTAAGGCAGTAACTTGTGTAAAACACTGAAGTTTTACCTTCAATATGAGGACAATAAAGACAAGCAAAAGAAAACTATCCAGGAAATTTCTTTTTGAGAAATCATTTTTTTTTTGTTTTGAAAAGTAAATTCTCATTCTTCCCCAACTTCTTTTCAATAGAAAAACAAATTATCCATTTTTGATTCCAAAACCTGCCTCTTTCATAATGTTGATTTTTGTTAATTGTTTGCAATGACTAGTTGCAGTATTGGTTGATGATATGATAGTTAGGAACTGCTGAATAAAAATGTACATGCAGTTTAATTTAATTACAAGGTCAAACATTGAAGTGCTTAATTGGCTTCATTTAAAAACAACAGTTTTACAGTATCATAGAAAAATAGAAAGCTCAAGTTGCCAGGACTGTGGGACCATGGAGGGTGGCTTAGGGGGCCACTCTGTTTCTGAGGAAGGTACCATAGTCCTGTAAAGACTTGGTGTACTACAAGTGAAGTCTGCCAGGTTTCATGTTGCTGTTTCTCCAGGACCAAAATCATGGCAACCCTTCAGCCCTGGCAGGTCTTGAGTGAATTAATGTTACTCAAATGCTTTCAGACTGCAGGAAGTCTTTAAAGATCTGTGCCTGCAATAAATATAAAATATTGTAATCTAGCTGTACAACTACCCAATTGTAGACAGAAAATATTAAAATATTTCTTAGTAACATATTTCATATGGGTTTGCCAGAAAATTTTTTAGGATTGGTAGTCTACTGTTGTAAACTGCGAACTTTGCTTTGTCTCCCCACCTTTGCCTGCTTTAAGCCAAATAAAGTACTAGTGAACATGGCTGGCAGCACCACCTCTGTAAAGGTCATATGTTTGAAATTAGGGTGCATCATGAGGTGAAATTCTTTGAAGAAACCTACTGAGCTGTGGTATACCTATTGCTGAAGTATTTTGGTCCACACAGAAGTGTACTGATCAAGTATGCTTCCTATTTCACATCTTGGTCCTCAGCATGCTTACCTAGACTGCCAGATATTGGTAGAACAGTTTTTTGTTTTGGAGAGTTATACAATTGTGTGGATAAGCCAGAATTTCCGTATGCAAGTGCCAGTGATATCAATCAATCCAATAACTGCTTGGATAGTGGCATTTGCATATGAAAAGTCGTAATGGTGAGATCTAAAGGCGAGAGAAACCTTTTGTGCTAGTTTCTGTACAGGATGCATTGACCTGCTTACTGGCATGTTGAGGTAACGAGTAATGGGTCATTGCTCAGTGTGTATAGCTGTGGAATAATGATGCTGAGTAATGATGGATGTGACCTTTGTTTTTGTAGACTGAACCATATGGCACATGTCCCACAGCATGTACTGAAGCTAACAGTATAGTCCCTTCAGAGCCAGTTAGTTCTCCTTCTCAAAGTTTTCCATCTTTGTTCTAGGCACTACTGTCTTGTAAAAGGAATTGTAGTTTGAATTTTTTTAATGGAAAACTGACAAATTTGAACTTAGTTCATGCTCTGCTGCCCTTGTATTGGTGTTTGTAGGCTCAGCTTCACCAAGAAAGCATATGGCATTTTCATTTCTCCTTCACTTTCCCCTCTGCATCTTGCATTATCTGTGATGCAACTAGAAAGTTGCTTTGACTTTATACTCCACTCTCAAGACTACCTGATGGTTAGAACAAAGTGATGGCTTCATTCTGCACCCTGGGTAGCTCCTAGTTAATGTTAAGCATGACCTGAGATGGCCTCACCAAGGCATCTATAGTAGGTGAGTTGACACATTACTGTGTGGAGCACACCAAGGAGTAGGGACACTGCTGTACATCACCAAGCCCAAACTGTATCTGGAAGGCTACTAAAGGAAAGCTTGGGCTGAGATGTATAGAGAGGAACACAGCTCTGGAATTTAGAGGTAGCAGAGGTTTGCACCTTGCCTAAGAGTCATATGAAGCTGCTGTTGGGAAGGATCTGTGACAGTAGCCATGGGAAGGAAGGACACCTTTTGCTTAGTGTTGAAGGGCTTAAGTGTTGCTCTTGACCTTTGGGTAAGTTCTTCTGCACTGTTTCCTATTTATCCAAGAGCACCCAAGGCCTTTGCTTCTCTGCATGTTAATGATGGAATAGGTGGCAGTGCTTGTGTGCTGTGCCCGTGCCACCACACTGGACTGCAGGCCGTGATGGTTGCATGCCATGCTGCTAGAGGAGCTGACCAGAGAGCGGTGCATTTTCCCTGGCACATATCCCATTGGGCTATATCCCTTGTGTAGCACTCAAAAAGCTTTATGTCATCATCTGCCTGTTTGCTTTGGACCAGAGAAGGAAATTACCTGGATAGATGGAATTTGCTTCTTAATAGCCCCTTCGCAGGAGTGTACTTTTCACATGTTGAGATCCTTCTTTCTCAGCTTACCGTGTCCTGGAGAGCTGTTGACCTTTGGAAGAAGTGTTTATTCAGGCTGGCAGAAAGCCTTGTGGGGAGGTATGATAGCTCTTCATAGGTCAGAAGAGATGGGGTAGCAGCTGTATGTAGTGACCTTTATAGCACTTTATACTGACCACTGCTGCTCGTGAGGTGCCCACAGGTGTGTATGAGATCTTACTGTATTGGAAACCAAAAATAACTGTTCACAAGAAACACACTCCTAGAGCAGGTTTTTGCTATTACTTTGTGGACACTAGAAATCCACTTCTCTATGACTTAGCTACTGCTTTAAGACTAGAAATTCTAAAACCAAACTAATGATTATTGAGACTTGCAAAAAAGAATGAGTGCACTGCTATACCTCCAGCTCTGGCAGGGAAAAGCAGCTCAAGGAGTGAAAGGATCAGTGTTTACCAAATGGGTGTTGCACTCAGCTTTTGCCTTCCAGGTACTGCAAGTGGGTACTTTACAGAATAAGGCAATTTCTGGGGGATGTAGTCTGGGTTCCTTTAAAAATCACTTCTGTTGTAAATGTCTCAAGAGTTCACTGTCCAGAGAAGGAGCACTCTGGCAGTTTGTATCTCATATTTAAGAATGGAGTAATTCTGGAAACTGCTTTGGCTGTGGATGTTGCTTACCACAGACCATGTGAATCCTGTGTTAGTAGATAGAACTATTGCACAACCAGTGCTCACCACCACGAGGGGAGTGGCTGTTTTTTAAAACAACACATGCTTAGATTTACAACTAGACTGGTTGGGTTGTGAGGTGCTTTAGATTGCTGTTGGTCTCAGTGATTCGTGTGCTTTAATAAAGATTACTTTCTATTGACCTGCATTTAAATGCAAGGCTCTGTTAAGAGGTAGAGTATAGTACTGTCCTAGAGTAGATAAGAGGTATATGGACTTTGTAAGATCTTGGACATTTGTCAGAGCACTACCTGATGTTTTGGAGTCACTGTCGTTTGAGGCCGATAGTGTGACAGCCTCCCATAATTGCTTTTGCTATTTTTGCTGCTAGATTTAGATAGGCATGTGCAGACCTCGGGGGGGAGGGGGGGGGGGGCTATGTACACCCCTCAAATTCTTTCTACCTCACTCAAACTAGGGAGAGCTGTGAAAATTACTGTGTTCTTCATTATTTCTGTTTTCCAGCTACCCATGTTTCTTTGAATTGCTTATGCCCTTTCTGTAATGCACAGGAAGAGAGGTTTCAGGGTAATCTCTTCAATCCCAGATTTAACACCAACGGGGGAGAAGATTCTTTAAGCCAAACTATTCCCTGGAAAATTTAAGTGATGTATCTGTTTTTGAAGTGAGTTCATGTGGAACTGGCATGTATTCTTGAATTAGTACAACTGAAATGAATTGGTTGAATATTTTCTTTAAAACACAAGGAAAAAACCAAAACTTCTTGACAAGAATTTGATTTTGCAGTTTCAAATCATATGAATGGGTTGATGTTTCATATGAAGTGGTTGGTGCTATTAGATACCAATTCATCAATAGATGAAAGAGAAAAGACTAACTGTGTAGTTATCTCTTGTAAAAAGAGAAATGATAGCCCAAATATCTTTGCTGTAATCCCCCATAGTGTATGTATTCAGAATTAGCCTGGTGTTAGGCACAAAGTAAAGAGGTGGGACACTGGTTGTTTCAGCAGTGGTAGCAGGACATGGCCTCAAACATTTAACGTATTCCACTGTTTCTACTGCACACTAGCACCATTCTTGACAACTAAGGCCTGAAATTGGTTTCAGAAGCAGAGACTGAGCTGTGAATGGATTTTAAGCCTGACAAATTTGAGTGAGGGAAGGGCTGTTAATGCATCCTCGCAAGTGAATGGAAGGAGCTGCTCTTGAGCTTGAAGTATTTCATACATCTTCCAGTGTCTATAAATGTTAGGCAGATTCTGGCTTGGAAGAAGATGCCTCCACTCTCTGCACGTGTAGTGGCTCTGCTAGCTTGAAGGGGAGAGGGGTTATTTTAGTTATTGGAGTTGAATTTATAAGTGTTGACAAGTGAGTTGTACTGTAACATGTAGTACAGATTTATTCTGGTGGGATGATGGCTAACGGCATGAATAATTTTCCAGCTATCAAGAGGACAAACAGCTAGACTGCCTCAGGATTAGAGTTCGTAGATTGGCAATTGTGAAGATATGCTGTAATTCCCGCAATGCAGGAGTACACTACTCACTTTACAAGGCAGCAAACATGAAAGACGGTATTCTCATCCTGGCTTTATTGATCCCATATGGGCTATTGATGATGTATTCACCTCACAAGAGAAGTGATAAAGCTGGTCTGACAACTTGAGCCTTTCTGTCAGCTATCCATGTTAACTATTTCTAAAACTTGTTTACTATCAAAGCGGGTGGGTGTATTGTGAAATTTGATGCAGTAAGAGTGTAAGAGGAACTCTTGTAATGAATGAAATTGACTTAAACTCAATGCTTTTCATTACCCCATAATTCTGTTCTCTAGGTCTGCTTGTTGTAGGTTCAAAGGCAGAATTTGTCCACTAAGGCAATTAAAACCACCGTGATTCCTGCAGCCATGCATATCCCACTGCAAATTGCCCTATGTTGTACCTATGCTCAGGTCACTGGTGTGCTTTGTTTGCCGGTAGTTGCAATAGAAGAAGCTGTGGGAGCAAAGAAAGACAGGGAAATGGTTCACTGGAATTGTGCAAAAAAATACCCCGGACAGGAGATTTAAGAGTGGGAGGAATTTGGGGAATTGCATGCAGGTTATGGACCCTGGCTGCTGTTCCTGGGGTGTGAGGCTGGGTGGGGGTATGAATGCTGCTGCTCATGTCAGTCACGTTACCCCATAGGGCAGCCTGTCATTGGCCTTGGAGAAAGGATCAAAGCATCCATTGCGTCATAAGCTACGCTCTGTGGCAGGAGTGTCTTTAAAACCTGGCTGTCAAACAGGCTGCTCTAAAATGGTTAAATATCAAATATCTATTTACACATCATGCCAAACTCTTTTTCTCTGTTAAAGAAATGATGTCACATCAGTAGATGTTAAAAGCTGGAACGTCTTTCTTTCCTGATAGTTTCCAAGTTGCAGATTGCATCCCCTCCCTTACCATGATCCAAGGAAAGCACATTGTGCTTTATCCAAGTACATCTGCATTTGCCTGATGTACAGACCCAGTCATGTGGGATTTACTTTGCAGCATGTTTGGGGGAGTGCCAGGCCTCGGTCTGGCAATGTCTTTGCTGGAACAGAGTTCAATGGGATTCGTGACTGAAGTTGGATTTAGGGTTTCCCATTTTTCTGTTTAACATCTACAGAATAGGGAAGTGTTGACTTGATCCACCCAGTAACTTTTGAGGCACACTATCTTCAACTGTTTTCAAAAGCAAAAACCAAAATTCCACTTAATGTTGACCATAAGCTATTGGGAGAGGGGGAAAAATTGTGGTTTGTTTTTTGTTTTTTTTTCTCTGAAGTACTGATGGCATTGAAAGAGATGTGTGTTTGCAGATTTTTAGATTTTTAATAGCATGCTTTTACAGTATTTTCAAATCCTTTGTTCATGTCTCTTTTCCATTTTTTTTTTTCTTCCCACAAGAGCCCTCATTTGTGATGAGTGTAATTCTTAATACTGGGATGTCTACTATCTGTTTTGGGGATAGCTTACAGTTTACTTGAAGCCTTGGTAAATGCAAGGTCAAGTATTGAATGGTATTAGCATATTTTTATTTTCAGTTTATAAAGCTGGAGATACTTTTTAATATTCGTGCTGCTTTCTGTCTTGACACAGAGAGACCTTGATCTGTCTTTCCTAAGTAAATATAGTTTTGTTGTGATTCCAATTTCAACATTTTCTCCACTTCCTCAGGGTCAGAGTGGTATCACATGACAGTTAGTAGCACATGCTGTTTTTCTAATTGAGAAGCAATGGAAGATAACAGAATTTATCCCAGAAGCGTTATTTATTGTGAGCTTATGCATTCCTACACTGTTGAGAATAAGGTAGGAGTATTGCAGGGGTCCACGAGCCACCCATACTGCGTGCCGAGTGCTCTAGGGGTGCTACTCATCCCGAGCTGCCTTTCACCAGTCACAGAAATAGCCCAGAAAAATAAAAAATTCCAGCAGAGTCCTTCCTCTGTCTGGAGCAGCTTCTAAGAGACTGCACGTGTTCCCGGGCAGCGACGGGAGCCATGTGGTGTCACGTGCACGGCGCACTGGCGGAGCACCCAGCGGGGGCCAGGATGCAACAACAGATCAGCTGTTTGTGGTCGTGGTGGAGCGGGGCCGCGCGATGGCAGCGACGCAGCTCCTGGTGGGACGGGCAGGACCCTGTTGGGGCTGGGCTGATCTGGGCGCAGTGGCCCTGGCAGGCCTGCGGCCCATGGGGCCAGAGAGGGCATGTAGGCCTGCGGCGGGTGGCACCGGCTGGGGCAGGCGCGTGGGACCAGGGCCGGCCACGGGGCTGGGCGGGACCACCAGGGCGGCGGTGTGGCTGCGGCTCGGCTTGGCCGTGGGGACGCAGCTATTTCTCAGAGACGGCAGCTTCCAGCAGTGCAGTCACTGTCGTCAGATCGCGTATTCTNCGAAGCTCCAGCAAGGTTTCACCCAACTCACCAATGGTACAGGTGCGCCAAAGAAGGAGAGACGAAGCGGAGGGGCTTTCCCAGATGGTTTATTCGGCACTGGGGTCATGCTAGGGAAGCACTGGCATGGGGGGGTTATACAGTCACATATATACTGTAACATGAGGGGGCAGGGGAGCGTACAACATCCTATGGGGAAGGAGTGCAGGGTTTTAATTTGGCGGGCTTTGTATAGGATTGTGCAATACAGAGCCCTCTGGGGGGGGAAACTGGATACCGAGGGGGGAGATAGCAGAGACTGGCTATGAGATAAACCGAAACTGGCCAGAGCACACCGCAACAGGAGTATAGGGAGACTTCTCACTATTTTTGTAGCATCTTATGTTTCTTTATTGTTAGAGAATAATGTAAGTAAGAAAAATGGTGCCTGCTTAAGTTTTTAGTGCCTGAAACTCACAAGGAGTAAGTAATTTTCTGTGGTGGTTACTGGCTGAGATGGCCATGGTATTTTCAATGTCAACAGCAATTATTTTGCTTCTTAGGAAATCATAGAATCATAGAGTATCGTGAGCTGGAAGGGACCCACAAGGAACATCAAAGTCCAACTCCCGGCCCTGCACAGGACAGCCCCAAAAATCACACCATGTGCCTGAGAGTGTCATTCAAATACTTCTTGAGCTCTGTCAGGCTTGGTGTTGTGCCCAATACCCCAGGAAACCTCTTCTGTGCCCAACCACCCTGTGGGTGAAAAATATTTTAATAATTATAATGATGATGATGATAACAATAATGATGATGATGATAACAATAATGATGATGATGATAACAATAATGATGATGATAATAACAATAATGATGATGATAGCAATAATGACTGTAATAATAAAAAACCCCATGTTAAGCAGTATTTTCAGACCTTTGTAAAGATGTCTCACAAAAGTTTGAATTTGTGCATTACAGTGCAAAAAAAGACTAGGAAAACAGAGGTAACTGGAGGATTTAACAAAATTGACCTTTAATAACCCAAGATGCCAAGGAAGAGGCTATAGACTGCAGCTGCTGAATTGAGACCTCTGAAATCTGTAAAGGGCTCCTTATGCACTGAACATTCACTGGGGTCAGCAAAACTATTATTTGCATTTGTTTTCCTTTCAGCAAGTGAAGTCAAAACATGTATGTCAGCAAAAGATGCATTTCATGCATTTTTTGTTTGGATTCTGCTTTAGTGCAGAAAGAATTCTATCTGTTCATCTCTAAACACTTTCACTTTCTTGTGGCTTGTCTTTAGATTTCCAAACCAAGGGCTGAACTCTGCCATTGCTTTGCAGGCTTCCTAAAATCATTGATACCTATACTGCAGTGCAGAATTTTCAGCAATCCATTAACTTCCAGCAAGTTCAAAGAGAAAACACACATGCAGTGCTTCTGATTTACATCGATGTCAAGATCCATGTTTCAAAAGAAGCCTCTGTCTCAGGGCAGAATTCACAGGGCTGTATGGTTATTATGTTTCTGAGCTGTCTGAACTGGGTGTCACCAGAGGAATTGTATCTTCTCTGAAGATCCTGCTTAGCTGGTATTTAGATAACATGATTAGATTAATAATTAATGATGAGTGTGCTGTGTGGCCTTTCATGTGATGCAGGATGTGAATGAGCAGGTGACTCTTATGAAAAATTTTCTCTGCCTCCAATCTACAAAAGGCTGATGGTTCATCATGAAAGAAAAGGAGTAATAAGAAATTTGTAGAATGTTTTGGCTTTGTCTGGGTCTTTTTCTCTTTCTTACAGGAATGGCAAGGATTGGGACTGAGAGGGAGTGTGAGGTTCATTTGGGAATTTTCAAAAATAAACAAATTCCTTTTAACACCCCATTTTGGTGATTTTTGTTGGGTTTTTTTGTTTGGTTGGTTGGTTTTTTTTTAACAATGGGTGAAAATAAAACAGATAGGAAAATGGCTTCCTGGCCTTTCAGAATGACAGTATGTCAAAATAGCCTTTTCTTTTTTTCTTTCTTTTTCTTTTTTAAAGAGAGTGACAGAATAAGGTGAAAAAAAGAGTTTTTCTAAATGAAATGCTATGACAGCTTGTGCTTTTCTCAGGCATGAAAAACAGTCAATTGGGTTTTTTTGAAGAAAAGAATGATGTGCTCTTGGTTGATGCCTGTACGAAGAAGGAACTGAAGGAATTATATGCTCTTGTTTTTAAGATGTTCCACTTCTCAGATTCATTTAAAGAAGCAAGTGAACAAAGTTCCTGACCTTGCTCTGTAGTAATTTTCTTGTTTCAGGTCAGATAATTGTGCTGGGGACAGAGTAGGGAAGGGCAGCATGAGTTTTCTTGAGCATCTGTAGCAGTGAAAGCAGGTACTGAATAATAATCTGCAGCTGGGGTTTTCCTCCTGCTACAGGAGAGAATCCTCTGCTTTTCTGATTACTGGTAGACGAAGGATTTGGGAAAAGTGTGTGCAAATTTGTTATCTGAACTGGGTCTAAAAATATATGATGTGAAGCATTTAGCTTTTTGAGTGTTGCTGTTAAAATAAGAACATCTCTAGTGTAAAATGGGATATATCACCTCAAGGCAGTGAATCTATTCAGGCTGCCTCCTAGTAAAAATTCTCTCTGGGAAACATTAGAGCATGCAAGTAAAACAAGAAAACTGCTTTGTTTAGAAGTACAGCTTTGGTAATGCCTGATAAAGCACTTTCTAAAATAACAGTTGTGAGTGCTTTTGCACAATACTGCTTTCATCCAATTTTGACATTTAAACATTGAAATACTATTGAGTTAGTGTTTGAAGAATGTTTTCATGATGACCATATTACTCCAAGTAGTCTGATCAAGGAGCCAAAAAACTGAATAACCTCAGGCATCTTTTCTCCTGCTGCATCATCTGTTGGAAAGTTTCTCTCAAGGCACAAATTCAGAAATCATGATGAAGTATCCTGACATAATATGTCCTTAATGAGTTTAAAGTACAATTCTGTCTTGAATAGAGGTCATGTTTTAAAGGTCAAATGTACTTGAGCTGGTGATAAAAATGAGCCTTTGTTATAATTCAGTTCTGTTAGCTGTGCTGGCTTATGGTGCTATAAGTGAACTGTACTGGATTTGCCTAGAGGTAAGACTTCTAACTATAATTTATTAATTGATGTGAACCTGTCAAGACACAACAGAGACTTACTTGATCTGCAGAATTCTCCTAACAGCTTGTGAAATAGCTTATTGTCCCGTGGTAAGTTTTCCACGTTGGAGACTGGAAGAAGTGTTTTGAATTATAAATTTGTCACACCTGCATGTGAGTTGAAGACGGACTTCTCCCACTTTCCTGAGCAAAACTGTGTGAGAAACACTCAGTAGGTGTTTTAAAGTGATCCAGACCTTTTCTCCCTCTTTCCCTAGGAGAGTACCAGGATATATGAGAGGAGACTGATAGCTTTGTTTCATTTGACTTGTTTATGTTCAGCAGGTTTGATAATTTTCCATGATGTGAATTGTAAAGAATCATGCACTCAGATTTCTAAGGAGCCCATTAGTACCCTTTTTCTAAAACTTAAAAAAAGTATTCTCTAAGATTTAACTTCTTACTTGTTCCTTTCTGAGCCTGCCCCATTAAAGTCTGTAGTAACTCTGTTGCTCTGGTGTGTAAGAATCACAGCTGGTAAGTCTTTACCACTGGTCGAGTGTGTTGGAGAAACTAAAATACTTTAAACACAAATCTGATGCTAGCTGCTGAAGTCATAGAATGGTTTGGGTTAAAAGGGACAATACAGACCATCAATTTCCAATACCCTGACTTGGGCAGGGACACTTTTCACTAGACCAGGTTCTCAAAGCCCCTCCTCATCTGGCGTTGAATGATTCCAGGGATGGGAATTTACAACTTCTCTGGGCAGCCTGTTCTGGTGCCTCACTACCCTCACAGTAAAGACTTTTTCCCCAATATCACATCTAAACCAACTCTTTCAGTTTTTCCTCCCCTGTCCTATCCATCTTTCTATCAAAAGTCTGTCTTTCTTATAGGCTCCCTACAGGTATTAGAAGGCCACAGTTAGGTTATCCCTATGCCTTCTCTTTTTCAGGCTGAACAAACCCAAGTCTCTCAGCCTTTCTTTGTAGAAGAGGTGCTCAGTTTCTCTAATCAGCTTGGTGTTCCTCCTCTGGACTTGGTTCAACAGGTCAATGTCCTTCCTGTCCTGGGGACTGCCCACACCTGAATGCAGCACTCTAGGCTCTGGGATCCCACCAGAGCAGAGGTGTCTAATCTCTTTTTTCTGTCACTTCTCTCCTTCCACTCCCACTAGATCTCATTTTAGAAGTGTTTCACTAGCAACTGAAGATCGAAATTACATATAAGGGGGCCTCAAGGTTCAGACTTTGACAAGTTATTGCTTTGATTAAATTTGGGGTTTTTATAGGTAGTCACATTGATTGAGATCTATGTTTGCATTTTCAGAGTATTTGGGGGAATACTCTATTGTAGATACTCTCAGTGGTGTGTGCAACACTGAACTCTGAGTGACCTACTTGAACAGATTAGGGATGAATACAGTGAATATCCTGTCTCAGTACATATAAAAGACATTGCACAGCAAGTATGGCACTGCTGTAGCACATATGGGTTTCTGCTAGCCAGGCAGAGAATGAAAACTTTTGAACATGGCGCAGTGCAGATGGTTTAGTATTGTCACAGAGTGTGTCAAAGCATGAGGTTTGGGTGAGGAAATTGCAATATTTACTGATGTGCATGGTAAAAGAAACAGGTAAGATGATGTTCAGATGTCCCCTCTGATTATACTGCAACCAGATGATTTTATCAGCAGAGAAAGAGGGAAGGGAAAGATGGAAAGCTGTCTGAATGTGAGATTTGAATGGTCAGTTCTGTTCCATCAGTTGGATCTGAATGTTGGGGACAGTTTTCGGGGTGCAGTTCCCTAGCCACTGATGATAAAGTCTGTTCCTGAATTTAAAGAGACTTTGAGATTTGTTAATCTGTTTGGCCTCAGAGTATGTCCTGGGAAAAGCAGCTGGCAAAGTCATGAACAGTCTTTATGGCAGAAATTAGACCAGGATGACATCAGAAGAATTCAAGTGTGAGCTTGAAGGAAAGGAACCAGATGAAGAGCAGAAGCAAACATGTGTTGATGGTGTGGGGGAGCAGGGGTGATCCATGCAGGGAGAAGAGGAACAGCCACAGGAAACTCTGCAAATTTCTCCCGGGAGCCTGCCTCAACAGGACACAGTCAAGCAGTCCAAGAAACTGGAAAAACAGTGAAGGAGGAGATGGGGAAGTGAGGGTAGCTTTTGGATGAGAAGATTGATTCTTCAGAGGATGAAAGTATTTTTCTTTTCCTCCTTAAGCACACAGGCAATAGCTGGATAGATGGGATTGTAAGGCTATGCAGTTGTGGAGTGGGCAGAAAGGACTGGAGTCTAGTCTGGTTGGAGCTGTGATGAAAGGGGTGGATGAAAACTCAGGTGGTGAAATGTGTAGAAGCTGACAGCCTGCAGGAACTTCAGGTATAACAGGTTTGCTCCATGGTGGGGCAACTTCTGATAGTTACCAGGACATGGTTTTGTTGTAACCACTCTCAGCCTAACAGGTAGGGTGGTAATAACTTATGTAATGCTCTAAACAGATATATTAGTCATGATTATATTTTTCTTAAAAAACTATTCTTTGAAATTTTGAGTCAATATGGATTAAACATTGCTCCTCCCTCAGAACAAGTGCTGAGTACTCACTTCTTTCTGTAAGGATAAGAAGATCTTTGTTCTGCTCCATCCAAATGTTGAACTGTAAACTCTGTTTACTCATGCTGTAAACAATGATTCACATCTAATAATGAACTGCTGAAGCACACTGCATTCCTTGCTCTTTTAAAGTAGCTTAGATATGCTATAACATCAACACATTTATGCTAGCTATGTGGTGATTGTTAGAGGATCACAGCTTTGTCTGTGTTGGGGGACTCAGCCACAGAGAGGGGGACAAGGTCCGCCGATCCTTGGTGGCATATCTCTTGTAGTGCCTGAGACCTGATCATCACTGATCCCTAAATGAATCAACTTCTGAACATGTCAGATTAAACAGTTTGTATAACCAAGATATGTGACAATCAAGTGGTAATTTGCTATAGTAATTTTGGCAGTTAAAAACATGGGATTAAACACTTACATTAAGTGTGTTATGGCAGAGTTCTTATTTTGAAGATGTGTATTATACTTATAGTCAAGGACTGAGTAGCCAAGAAACTTTAAAGTGAACAGGACAAGATTTACCAAATAGTGCTTGAAAAACAGAGACCTGTACTGTATATAGAAGCATGATTAAAAGCTATCAAACCAATTAAGTAATTTGGGAAAGGGAAGAGATGACAAAACCTAAAGAACCATCTAAACTTGAGGTGAGGATCATTCTTGGGTTGCATGAAGTCTTCTTGGTGAGTATTTTGTACTGACCTGGTATAATCTGTGACCTGTGAACTGTCTAAAAAGAAAATTCATCCAGACAAAGGCTCATGTGATGTATTCCCTACATCAGTTTTTCAGGATCACTCATTGCTTCCTGCTTAATTTTGAATCTACTCCTGATTTGCTATTTGTCATCTGTGAGAAGTGAATGTGAAACTTAAGTTCTAATTGTTGTCTTGTGGTTTTTTTTCTTTTCTTATTTTGATTTTGTATGGGAAGAAAACTTCAAACATTTGGCTTACTGAAGGTGTATCCTGTGCAAACTTGAGCAATGTTTCCTGAGCAAAACATAGGATCATACCTGTAATTTTGATTTATACCAATTATTCTTAACACTGAGAAGTAGAAATATAATCTGTGCAAGAATACTGAGCATCTCTTTATCAGTTTCTTTTTTTAAGAAATCTTAAAATCCAGTAAATTTTTTTCTTACTTGCTCTTTACTGACATAGTTTTATTCATATGCACAGTACTATCTGCTCTATCCCTGCTTCAAAGGTGTTCTCTTGCTGTCTTTCCATCTCTGCCTCAAATTGGTGTGTGCCTGATCTAAAGCAAGCTGAAAATCCTTGACTGTTTGTGTAGTCTGAGCAATATCTTAAAAGCTGCTTGTTGGACAATGGCAAGCATGAAAATTAAAGCATCGTCAGGGAAGAATTTTTTAAAAATCACACCTCACCATTGAGAAGGAAAGTAGCTGTGGGGATAAGATCTTGTATTTTTCAGTGAATCTTGTTTCCAACCCTAGATGAATTAGTGTCTTTCTAGTTTTTGAAGGGGAGGAGGGGGAAACAGAAAATACCATCCTTT
>VYZT01033854.1:0-11701 GCA_013400735.1 Pomatostomus ruficeps | reverse complement strand
GCAGGCCCTGCCCAGTCTGAGCCACTACAGTTGGGATTTGTGGAAGATAGAAATTGTGCCTTCTATATTATTATGATGCATTTCTGAAGTTTTTATTGCTGGCATGAAGATTGGTTAAATTCTACTCTTACGCTGTCATGACTGTGATTCCTGGGCTGTGTGCATCTAGTTAAGAACAAATAAATTGTAGCCTTAAACAAAAGCCATAATTTAACATGCATTTTATGTCTATGGGGGTAATAGACTGCTATAAACTACTGTCTTTGCCCTACTCTGCAGGTGTTTGGAATCAGGATTTCTGCCATAATCTGGCCCATTGGAAGGACTAGAAATAGGAAGGAAGTTGAAACAAATCTAAAAAACATCTTGTCTTTCATAAAGTTTTCCATTAAGGATGAAGAATGTCCCCTGTGTGACTTCAAGCAAGAAAATTATTGGGGAATTTTGGTTTGTGGTTTGAATTGCCTTCTAAGTGACTTCTTGGTGTAAAAGAAATTTGGACTTGGAAAATTATTGTGAGCTGTATAGTAGGGAGAGGACTATAGGGAATGGAGCATACCTGTACTAAAAGGACACAGGGTTGGAAAAATTATGACTACCAATACCTTCAGAAAGAGAAAAAAAAAATTAAATGCCTAACTGGTTCAAACAGGAGTGAAATCCATAAAGTTTTAAGACTTAATCCGATTTTTTCTGTTATTGTATTAAAAGGCCAGATGATTCTGGCCTCTTTTTTTTTTCCCTGTAAGGGAACACAAAGCTGGCAAAATGTCATGCAAGTTATTTTATATGTGCAAAACACTATTTAGAATTTCCTGTGCTGCAGCAACATACGGACTTCTGTTGCCCTGACTTTGCAGTGTTCAGTGTTTTCTTGTGAGACTTTCTCTCTCATGGCCATGACTTGTTTTCTCTCTATTATCTATGTTTTCCTAAATTGTATCTGTGTTTACGAATTCCGGTATACCGGATGGAGAAATATGATTGACAAATACTTTGACCAAGTGGATTATAGGAGGTGGTGATTTCTACCTCCAATCCACGGTGATGTGTGAAAACATATAAATAAAGTCGGAGGGCTCTGCCCTCTCTCTTCCTGCTCTCTCTCAGCTGCGTCTGTGTGTGTTCTTTGTGTGGCTCTCCTTCAGGCCCTCGGCCTGGCAGGCCTGCCTGGGGAGTGCCATAGACTTCTGTTTGGAAAAACAGAGAAAGATCAGCACTGATATTTGGAGAGAGCAGCACTGATATTCCCTACAACTGTTAAAGTTGTTATGATGGCTAAAAATACCACCAGTTGCTATAGCAACTGGAATTTGAAGGCTCATGTATTCCTGCTGCTTCTACTCCCTTTTAAAAATTTGTTAAAACAAACCTTTTCTTGCCCATAAGTTATAATCTTTAGCTGTTATATTAGCTGGTCTGTTTAATGCTTTTTTCCTACTTGCTCAATTATGAGTTACTTTAGGAAAAAAGCACACTGGAACATTCTTTATAAACTGTAAGCATGCGTAGGTTACTGATAAATGTTAGGGTTGAGGACTAAATCATTTCAACAATCCAAAGAATTTCTTAAGCACCATAATAAGCACATATAAATGGCTTTTTGTTATTATAAATATACTTTAAAATGTTGAATGTTAAAGGTGTGATATAAGGTAAGTGTAAATATCCAACATCTGTTCTGTTAAGGTCCACATCTGGCTGATTTTTATTTTTCAGCTCCACAGATTCATTCAAGTTGTCTTTGACATTCTTCAGCTTAGCAAATTCTGACCCCTTGGTTTTTGTCTGCATTTTAGTAGCTGTGTCCTGGGATAGCTTTTTAAAACATTTCTGTCTTAGGCTTGACAATATTTAATTATTATCTTTGGCAATTTCTTTCACTCTGATTTTTCCTAGGGCATGGCATTATATATTAAACTAAACAGCATAAAGGCAAAATCATCTTTATTAATTAATAGCCTTGATTTTTTAGTGTAGTGTGCCCACATCTGTGGTGTCACTTCTAGAAAAACAATTCTCCTTGAACTGTTTCAATATCCTTACTGATCAGCTTTTTTGCTCCACTTGCTATCTCTCACTAGTGGTGTCTGTATGGAATTTCAATCAGCTTCACCCGATGATTGGTGGCAGTCAGGCTTTGTAGATTGAAGCTGGCTGTAAAGGCAAAGTCTCAAGCCAGTGGCTAAACAATGGCATGAACAGTCCAACCCAAACAAAACTCTCTCTTCTGTGTCTAAAATAAATCGAAAGGTTGTGCAGTCCAGAGTAAGACCTAACAAGCATATTGTGAGACTAAATATCTGAACTTATGGTATCAGGTTTGAGAATTTTGTCCACAAATTTGGATAGCCTCATAAATTAGAGTATATATTTGGCTGAATTTTTAACAACTACCAATTTTATTTCATCCTGAGTGGAGTAAACATAAAACTGCAAATATCCCAAATTCCTGCCCTGGACAAAATTCCCTGTATGATCATTTTTAATGAAATTTTTCTTTTATTTCTTTCTGTCTACAAAAGGTACTAGTGAATATGGTACCTGTTTAAGGCATTAGGCTCATCCCATACATAAGAAAAACTCATCCCCTTTTTCTATATAAAATTCAGAGGCATCCTATCTGCCTGCTGCTTACATCCAGTCTGCTTGCTAGGACAGAATGAAAGTTGCCCAAGAGCTCAAGATTGACCTGGTGCTGCCCTTACTGAAGTCAGAGGCAGTTTTGCCACTGAGAGACAGGCTTAGGAGCAGGTATGATCAAACATAGGGCCCTTTAGGAGGCGTTACAAAACCTGTTTATGGCTTTGTGTGAACTGCTGTGCCTGGCCTGTCCTATGCCAAGTACTATCGATTCAATTCCCATGTTAAAGCCAGGATCTTGTACGTAGGAGAGGCACATCCTGATTTTGCTGGATAAATGTAAATTAACATTGAAAGGATTTTAGGATTAATTTGCCTGCAATAAAGAGGAGAAAGCAGTGAGAATAAAGTTTTTGTGATCTTTACTTGCTGCTGACTGTTTATAAAACTTGAAAGGGATGCGCCATATAAGAGTGGTGCACATACTGTGATCTGTTTGCAGGACTGGTACAAAAAAAGAAAATCAACCCAAAACACTTTAATTAGCTCTTGTTGTTATCATAGAAATGAAATGCTTAGAAGAGCTGAATTAGTGTGGGGATCTTAAATATTTTATCAATTATTAGGAGTGTATTTGGTTTATATTGATTTATATATGTGGGTAATTCTCTGCAAACATCAATCTTTATTCCTTTCTTCATTTATTGTGACTGAGCAAACATATAGTGCTTGCTTGCCCCTAGAGTCATTAACATAATGTTCACCTTTCTTTTTATAAAAAAACTTAACCAGAATACATCAAATCTCCATCTTACTCAGGATTTAAAATATCTTTCCTCAGGCAAAACTAACTTTTAATTTTGAAAAGGATTTTCAAAAGTTGCTTTTCTGTTAGCAATCAAGAACTAATAGAATTATTTTTTGATCCCTTAAAATTGAATAAATGTGTAGTTCATTAACTACAGTTCTAATTGGAGGAAATATTTTTTAGAAGTTTTTAAAGAAGTTTATGTATCATCTGATAAGTATTTTGGATAAGTTGTATATATGGTTTAGAATTATATCAAGTGACATTGAATCTGAATTCCTCCAATACTGTGGAAGGAAATTTGAAGTTTGGTCTATCCAAAGCCAGAGGACACTTGCATTTCAGCTTCAGAATCCCAACCAGGTATTTCTACAAGATTTTGCTCCAAATTAATGGTGACCTATTAGGGATGGGTTATTTTAATGACTAAGTTTAAAGATTCCTGTTCTAAAACAGATAGATTGATACGAACTTGAAAAATACATCAGGTAGAAATTCCAAAATGACAAATTAGTGGTGGATTATAATCTCTTTTCTCCAACTAATTTAAACCAATAAGTTAAATTTAAAAATTCAGATACCATTTATTTTTTTTCCCCTTTTTAGGAATCATCATTGTTATGTGTGCAAATTTATTTTGTATTTCATATACTTTAGAGCACACATGAACTTAATTTTGTTTGAGGGTTGAGTTTCCATTATCCAGCTAGTAAAAACCAAACAAAATTTTAAATGTTGTCTGACTGGAGGGTAAACTACCTTGCCCATTTTGAGGACCACTGTGGTTTCTGTAATAACAGAAGAGGAGCCTATCAGCATGCAGAGCTTAATATTCCATTCTATTTCTGTTTTGTATATATTTAATAGTAGGACACTTAGAATTATTTGT
This sequence comes from Pomatostomus ruficeps, assembly GCA_013400735.1. Classification (NCBI taxonomy): domain Eukaryota; kingdom Metazoa; phylum Chordata; class Aves; order Passeriformes; family Timaliidae; genus Pomatostomus; species Pomatostomus ruficeps. The sequence continues at coordinate 7,421 of VYZT01033854.1, read as the reverse complement.
AGCTCCTAAAATATAGATGTCAAGCTGCTAGTATTTGCACTTCTAATTACTATGAGAGTCAGAACTGTATGTGTAAATTGCAGATCAAGGTGACAATCGTCAATAAATTGACATGTAAACCACCGTAACTGGCATTTCTTACTGAACCATGTGATATGTCAGTTTTGATGTAAGAGAAAGGAACTTTACTTTAGAGTTTCATCAGTGCCATTCAGTCACTGAGAACCTGCAGGATTACACTGGACATGGGTAGACCCATTTTATGGACAGTGTTTTAGAATCCATTACACGAAATTAGAGATCAGGTGAATTTCATATGGTGAGACATATAACCTCTCTCCAAGCTGGCCAGAGATACAGAATATCTAACTCCAACCATAGACTACACCTTGAAAAGTGAAGAAGGTTCAATGAAATAGGATAAAAATTATGAGAGTTCTTCTTAGAAGGAAAAACTGAGTCAACTGGGCTTGTCTAACCTGAAGAGAAGAGAAAAAAGATTTTCTGAGAACACTATTTTTTTCAAATACATAAAAGGCAGCAGGAAAATTGAAGGGAACTGTTCATCATAGTGAGGTAAGATCAGGCAAGAATTAAACAGTTCAGATTTCAGCAAGGAAGTTTTCTACTACATATTGTTGGAAACTTGCTAAGGGTGAAGATAATAAAGAACTAAAATAAATTGTCTATAACGGTTTGGAGTTTCCACTTTGGAAACCTTCAAGAAGTGATTGCTTGTAGATCTGTCAAGTTGATTTCTGCCTTCAGGCACAGTTAAGGACAAAACAAGTGCATTAATTCCTATCTGCTATGATTCCTGGATCATTTTCTTTGATAAATTAACTGTGAGACTTCTAAATACAGTTAATATACTTTATCAGTGAATGCTTCAATATCCGCCAAGAGAAAACAAGGAAGCAATATTAATGAAAGGAATAAAAAAGAGAACGGTTCAGAAAATAGGATTTATCTCAGAGCTGTTGTTATACTACTACTACTACAAGTGTTAAGGTTTTGCCAGTGAGTTTTATGAAAGATAATCTAGTACTACTAAAAGTGTACTTTTGAAATGCCCATTTCTGACAATATATACTGTAATTCAAAATAATAATAGAATAAAAATACCTTTCAAAATCAAATTTATTAGACAGAAAGTGTACTACTTTATTTAGAGATACCTCCCAGTTTTGTTGCTGTTGCATACTGTATGTTTTTAGCAATACGTATATTGAGGTACTTCAGTACAAAGAATCCTCTCTCCTCCACAGGATTTTTGTATGTAAATAGGTTCAATGTGTGTCACAAATTATTCACAGATTACACTGGAAGGCAACATTGCTTGATTTTAGAATACACTTCAGAGTCTGTACAGCAGACGTTGAGGGTCTTGAAAATGAGCCATTTCAGTTGTCATTTCCTAGTTATTGACTTCTCCCCTGTTTCTGAAACCTATAAAGAGATTTCTCTATGACTGTTTTTCTCTATGAGAATTTAGAACAGCACACTAGGATCTGAACATGCATATAATCTCCAAATCACACTGTTGCCTCCTCATAAACCCAGCTAAGCTAGGTAATAGTGCATCTCTTAGCCAGTTCTCTCCTGCCTAATAGTCCACAAACAACTTATGATAACACAGTTGAAGCAATGAATAATAAAACAGCAGATGGAAATAAATGTCAGTGCAAGCAGAGTAATGCACATCTAGGTAATAAATTGTAACTGTCTGCTGCTTTGGGAAGGGGTGTTTCTACAAAATCTTTTCAGTAAACAGAGCAGAGCTAGTCAGAATTCTTACTAGTTCTACATTGTGTGGTTTATCAGAAAACTCACTCCCCTGTGCTTTTTTCTGTGTCTGATCTTCAAATGATCCTCATGACCTCACTCATGACTAATTCTCTGCTGCCTTGATACATCTGAGACATGAGACAGCAGAGCAAATGGAGTAAAGGAGAGAATGAATGAAGTATATACAGCTAGGGAAAGAGTTTTCTCCCAGATGCTATATTCTCATAGTTTCAGCATTCCTACAATTCATCATTTTGCAACTCAGGCAGTGTGACACACATACACTGAACAGGACAACCATCTTTCTTTCATCCTGAAACTTCATGAGTGGTTTGCCTTGGTTATGTCATTTAATCACCATTTTGTTTTGCTAGGTACTGACTTATCACAGCCATGTTTTCTTCTGTTTTGGCAACTTTCTCTAAATTTCTCAATCCTTCTGCATCGTGCCTTTTTTGAAGCTGTGGGAAAGTCAAGACATGTCTGGCAGAAGTAGCTTGAAAAGAGGAGCTGGTTACCTAGAGAATAATTGGTACTACTATTAAAACTGAGATAAAGAAGGCATTAAGTACATTATGCTTTTTCACTGTGTTTCCCCCTGCATCCCATAAAGAATGGAGATTCTCCTTAGCCCTCCTTTTGTTGCTGATATATATATAGAAACATTTTAATTGTCTTTTATGGCAGTAGCCAGGTTAAATCCTAGTTGGGGTTTGTCCCTTCTAATTTTCTGCCTGCATAACTTGACAAGACTCTTGTAGTCCTCCTAAGATACCTGCCACTTCTTTCAAAAGTCATAAACTGTCTCTTTTTTTCCTGAACTCCAGCCAATGCTCTCTGTTCAGCCAGGCTGTTGTTCTGCCCACTGGCTCATGTTTTGGCACATGAGGATGCCTTGGTCCTGTGCCTTTAATATTTCCTTCTTGAAGAATGACTCCCAAGGCACTCTCCAAACCAGTCTCCTAAAAAGGCCGAAGTCTGCTCTCTGTAAGTCCAAGGCAGCAATTCTGTTGACCTCCCTCCCTTATTTCCCTGAGAGTTGGAAACTCTGTCTTGTCATGATTGAGATGGTTTCCAGCCATCACATCTCCCACCAATCCTTCTCTGCTCACAAACAGCAGGTCCAGTGGGGCACTTTCCCTGGCTGGCTCCCTCACCACCCACATCAGAAACCTATCTGCCACAAACTCCAGGATCCTCCTCGACTGTTTCCTCTCTGCTGTTGTATTTCCAGGAGACATCTGGTAAGTTGAAGTCCCCCATGAGAACAAGGGTTTGTGATTGTGAGACTTCTCCCAGCTGCTTGTCGAATATTTCATCTGCCACTTTGGCCTGATTGGGTGGGCCACAAGAGGCTCCCACCAGGATGTCTGCCTTGTTGTCATACTGTAAATACTCAACCTTATCACCATCATCAGATCTAGACAACTAAAACACTCCCTAGTATAAAGGGCCACACCACTGCCTCCTAAAAGGTAAAGTTTGGAATGGAAAAATGAAATGCTAGCTTGAGTCTAAATTCAGAAATGTAAGGTTCTGATTGTATTATGTGTTATTGGAAGTGACTAGATTCTGGATTTGAGAACAGAAAAGTCTCTCTTATCAATAACATTCAAAAGTGATTTAAAAACTATTTAAAATTTTAATTTGTTTTCTTGTTAAAAATCAATATACTTTGTCTTAACTAACTTGAATAACTTTGTATCATTGGCTACTTTTTGAACATACTATTCACTTCCATTTCTAGGTGATTCCACTAATGAATATTCATTAATAAGTATGCTGAACCACATAGACCCTCTCAATTTTCCAAAGGTTACTACTCTCCACTGAGAAAATTATCAATTATTCTACATTTCTATCTCATGTCTTTCCGTTAGTTATTTATTCAAGTGAGAAACACAGACCTGGTTTGACAGGAATCACTGAAGCAAGAAGCTTAATAGTATAAAAGCATTGCTGCTGTGGTAGAGTTTATTAGAACCGCTCACTCAGCCTTCTCATTATCCACAGAAAAGATTAATACAGATTTACCTATTATAAAAATTCCATACCAAGGTCGTATAAGAAAAAAAATCTCCATTAATGTCTTCAGTGCAGTGCAGCTTAGTGTGATCTCAATACATGAAAAATGTCAAAGTGACATTAGAAAAGATAAGTAGATGGCAGCAGTTATTCACTAAACAGTTCTGACTTATCCCATATCAAATGATTTTGGAACAGTTCTCCCTAGAACAACATGAGCCAGGACAACTAAGTTACTTGTTGTTCTTCAGTATTCAAGAATAGCTCAGAGACGTGTCTGTAAAGAATGCTATTTCATTATACTCTTTTGGCTACAACTGAAAATGAAGTGAAACAAGAAACCTCCAAGACTGAGACAAATGCAGGTATTGTCATATTCATTCAAGTGAGATGAAATGGCCAGAAATCTCAATAGTATTGTGGTAAATAAATTAGTGTATCATTAATGCAAGAAAACCACATGTGGGCTAAGACATGATGAAATTATTTGTTCTTCCAGTTAGATTTTTTTGTTGTTGTTCTAGTCTCAGTAAAATGTTTTTGTTTCTGAGGCTGTTAGGAATATACTGGCTTTATTGTGGAGTAAATTTCTTACTTTTTACTTACTGCTGCTTGAGGTTAATGTTAAACAAAAGTGCCCCAAATCTGTGAGTGCAGATGCTTAAAACTTAGCTTGAGTTTACATAGCTTACTAAATCAAGAGTTAATTCTCAGCATTGAAACTAAAACTAGGGTAAAAATAAAAGCAAGTGACTTTTTACACTTACAGGCAGAATATTAAAAAAAAGAAAGTTGAAGGACTACTTTCGCTAGCATACAGGTAAAATTTGCTGTGCAAATAACTATGAGTATAAGGAATCATTCATAGAGAAGCAGGAAAATCTCCTGATAGTAGAAGGTAGATAATCGTAACAATCTGTCCAAATATTTCACTATAAACTAACTGAAAAGAAGTTATAATGAAGAAAGACTAGGATCACAGTTCATTGAACAGTTCAATGTAATTGAGTTCCTGAAGTGGTATGGTATGGATTAAGGGCTCAACTTTATTGGGTCAAAGGATTAATTGTCCTTTTAAGGTGAAATTCCATGAGGTTGCTGAGCCAATTTAACAGAGAGTGGGTTAGGGGAATGAGTGCCGCTTTTAGCAGCAGCAATTGCCTGTTATCTGGTGAGACTTCCCCTTTCTAAAACTTTAGCTATAATGCCTTACAGCACCTAGACAGAAATGGTAAAACTGTGTAAGTCAGGAGGAAAAGCCTCACAAGATTCTGAGGGGGGAGAAAAGGAAGAAAAAGTTAAAAGGAGAATTTATTTAGCCAAGTGGGCACCACAGCAGTTGAAAACATCACTTATTCATCACTTAGTTTGGATGATATTCAAACATGAAAGGTCTTGTTATGTTTATAGGTAAAAATATATTTGTAAGAGATTTAATGTGCAGGAAAAAAACCATGTGTGCAGTGTCTTTCTTAAGTTTACTTTATGGCATTTGTAAGATGCCTAGTGTATTTTTAGGTTCTTTCATATATTTAGCTCCTTATTCAGAGAGATAACCATTGGACAGTTTTAATACTTGAAGAGTGTAAAAAAGAATTCAAGTGACCCTGCCTACCACCACCTGGTTGTCACACTGATGACCAAAACTTAGGTCTTTGGACTGTCAGCCAAGTACTTATCCGTACTCTGGTTTGTTTCTAGGTAAACAGAACTAGTCATGTTAGTGTGAATAATGCAGCAGCTACAGAACTCTGCTTTTTTAAAGAAAGAAATGCAACCCTTACCAAAACTGCAGTTGTTGGTAATGGGAACAGAAGTATGGCTTACAAATGTGAATTGCAGCTTTTGACATAATAAAATGCATATCCAGGTGAGGAATTTAAAACTGACAATTTCCTTTTTTACTCCTTTGTAAAAGCTTCATCTTGTTTAGTGGCATGTACCTTGTGAGTCAGAGGATTATCTAAGCAATATCTGGTGTTTTGAGATCTCCAAGTTATGATTCCAAGAACTTTATTTTGTATCTTTTTGTAGATATACAGCTTATATATTCTGGTTCATGGTGGAGTCTTGGTTTTGTTTGTTCTATTTGTGTTGTTTTTTTATGCTGTGCTTTTTTACTTCCCAATACAGTAGTATTAGTAGGGAAAAATAACTTTAAAACTCTAATTTGCCTGTCTGAAGTCTATGCCATGTAAACAATTCTTTTTGACCCACATCTGCTTAGTGTTTTCACCTTTTGAGAATAGGTTATTAGAGCAGTTCCAGCATATAAATGTCATTTATGAAGAAACAGGGGAAAATACCAGATGGTATTTTGCTGTAACAATGCGTTTACTTCAAAGCTCATGGCATTATGGCTACTGTGTAGTATTGTGGTTGTATAACTAATGACAACACAGGTCCCTGCTGTGCTTAATTTTTCTGAGGTTTCTATAAATGGTGCAAAAAACTCGTTAGAATTACAGTGCTTTGTGCAGGCCTGAAACTTTTGTATACTTTTTTTTTTCTTGATAACCTCTTTGTGGAAAGATTTTTAATACTAGACATACACATATTTTTTTGATGTGTGTACTGTCTAGTGTATTTGCATTACATGCTTCACAAAATAACTTGGTAACACTGAAAATCAGTTAGTATCCATAAAATGGAAGACCAAAGGAGCAGAGTTTCTCCATGATAGAGTTGAAAGGTGATTTGATAATACCTGCTGACGACTCAAGCTCACAGTCTCTGTTTCATATCATTCTCATTCGCATGCTCTATGCTACTCTCTGTGCTCAGCTAATAAGATATATGCAAGATTATATATTAACGCTTTGAAAACTGTCTATATTGAACTGTTTTAGCAGTAGAAATGTCAAATATTGTCAACCAATATGGTGGAAATCATATTCTAATACTACTATGATTGAAATCAGGTTTAGGAAATAGTTCCAAACCATCTCTTTTTAATACTTCAAATGCATTACACCTCAAAATGATCTCTGCCTATGGTTCTAGTGATAGAATTGTTTCAGAAAGACTCTCAAATATTCAAGAGACTTAAAAAAGATTGAAGCATCCAATGTAAATCTCTTCAGAAGCTACATGTACAGATCTTCAGTTCTTTTGAAGATTTCAAATACAATTTTTAATATATTTTTCATTATAATATTTCAAATGCTAGTTAGAAATAGAAGAAAAAAATGCATATCATTTTCTCATGAAACCACTGTGTCTTTTTCTGTATCTTGAATGAATTCACTGGCATTTAAAGTGAGCTACATCTCCAGGAGGCAAACTGCTTTTCCCTTGCACTTAATATTTCCTTAAAAGTAATTTGAAATAGGCAAATATACAATCACAAAATTTCAGGTAATTACTGCACTTAATTTTGACATTTCCTGATAATTAATAAGACATAACAGGTTTCCGTTTGTTTCATTATATTTAATTTAATAAACTTTTAAACACTAGAAAGGTTTCTGAATGGGGTACTCTTATAACCCACCCCTGAAGGTGAGGGTAACTCAGGTTCTTGTAATAGATTCCTCAAGGGGATCTATTAACCCCTTAGGTTTCAGTGGAAAGCAGGTATGTAGCTGTTTTGGTTGTTATTATCTATA
>VYZT01033853.1:0-52081 GCA_013400735.1 Pomatostomus ruficeps | reverse complement strand
TTGAAACGGTCTCTGGGAAAGATGGGCAGTTCTAACCTGGCCATTTGGCCTTGGGGGAGGTTTTGGATTTACCTGATCCGGACGACCTTTGAAAAGTCTATATAAGTTTTATAATTAAATAATAAATTCATATTTATGCCACTTGACCGTCTCGATTTCTTCACTCGGCTAGCGGTTCAACAGTGACATGTGACCTCACCAGTACAGGAAGTACAGTCTGAGTACAGAGGGTCAATCACTGCCCTGGTCCTGCTGGCCACACTATTTTTGTTACAAACCAGGATAGCTTGGCCACCTGGGTACACTGATCGCTCGTGTTCAGTCACTGTCAACCAACAGCCCCAGATTCTCTTCCACCAGGCAGCTTTCCAGGCACTCTGTCCCCAGCCTGTAGCACTGCAGGGGTTGTTGTGATCCAAGGGCAGGACCCGACACTTGGCCTTGTTGAACCTCGCTCAAGTGGCCTTGGTCTATCGATCCAGCCTGTGCAGATCCCTCTGCAGAGCCTTCCTGCCCTCCAGCAGATCAACATTCCTGCTCAACTTAGTGCTGTCTGCGAGCTGACTGAGGGTACATTTGATCCTCTTGTCCAGGTCAAGCAGGATATTCCTTTCATGAATCTGTGCTGCCTGGGACTGATCCCCAGGTTTCCCTATATGTTTTGTGTAGTGGCACTCAAGACGATCTGTTCATAACTTTCCCCAGCACCAAGGTCAGATCTGTAGTTTCCCCACCCCTTCTTGTGGATGGGCATCACACTGACCAGCCTCTAGTCATCTGGGACCTCCCTGGTTAGCCAGGACTGCTGGTAAGTGATGATGAGTGTCTTGGCTAACTCTTCTGCCAGCTCCTTCAGTACGCTCTGTCCGGTGGATTCTGTCCGGTTCCGTAGGCTTTTACCGTTCTGACTTTCTCACTACATGACTTAATGACACCCTTTTACTCTTCCTGAGTTGCCTGCCCCATCTTCCAAAGGTCATAAACTCTTTTTTTTTTTTTTTCTCCCCTCACCTCCTGAGTTCCAACAATAACTCAGGCTGAAAGTTCAGCCAGGCTGGTGATCTTCCCCACTGGCTCATCTTTTGACACATGGGCACAGCCTGCTTCTGTGCCTTTAAGATTTCCTTTTTAAAGTGTGTCCAGCCTTCCTGGACCCCTTTGCTATTAGGAACTATTTCCCAAGGGACTCTGAACCAGTGTCCTGGACAGCCCAAGGCCTGCCCTTGGGATGTCCAAAGCAGAGGTTTTGTTCACCCTCTTCCTTATTTCACTAAGAATCAAAAACTTTTAATCATTTCATAGTCACTCAAGATGGCCTCTGAGCACCACATCTCCCACCAACCCTTCTCTGCTTGTAAACAGCAGGTCTAGTGGGGCACTACTTTCCAGCCTGCCCCTTAACATACCCAGTTGAATTTTCTAGTTTCTGTTGGTTTTACTTTTCCTTTGTCCTCTGTAACTCTTATCTCTGCAAAGGGAATTGTGGGTGGTCTCAGTCCACTGACTGTTGTACAGTTTGACAAAGATGTCTCTCCTGTGTCATTGAAAGTCTGCCATTTGCAGCAGGTGCCTGCACAGCTAATCTTAGCTCTTTTCCCTTTCTCTCACTCTTTCCAGGTCCCCAGGGCTTTCCATTTTATATGATCCTTTCGGTTTCATCCAAATAACTCCTGGCAATTTTAGTTTTATCCATGCTTAAATGATCAAAATTGCCTTGGTATTTCAGTTTGCCATATACTTTATGAGGCACTCAGTATATATATCTCATGAAACATGAAATCACACTGTTGTGGGCCTGATTATGCAATTATTAGCAAGTCAAAAATCATGCTTTCAAGTTACCTGGTCCAGAACTTAACAGGGACATGTTTTTTGCACCCTCTTCCTCATTAAATATTCAATAATTTAGGTAATGATTTTGTTATCAATGATTACAGTGATGAAGTAAGCAGTGATTTCATTTGGGCCATAAATGTGCTGTTCAGACTAATTTTTATATTTAAGCCAAACAATCATTCAGCTTGAATAGTGATGGACAATTTAGGGAGTACAGAATTGCCTGTGGTTCCAGCTGAGATACAGAAAAATCACCAGGTCTTCAAAAAGCTTTCTCTTCCATTATAGGTCAAGTCAGAAAGCCAGGGGTCCTTTATGGAGATGAATTTTATATCGGGATAGAGAGTACCAATTTTCTGATCTTTCCAATTCCACTTCATAAATGTGTGCAGAAATTGCCCAAGCTGTCTTGCAGAGTGTCAGAAGAGCTGATGCACAGAGAAGTTTTTTCTACTGTGCAAGGTTTTTTTTGTGTATGAACCTGTCAAAGCTGAAAGAAATTTCAAGAAGATAAGATTCTTCTGTTTCAAGAATTGCAACTCAGTAGTTTAACTTCTGCAAATACGGATTCAGAAGTTATACTGCAGGCTACACAGGTTGAATCTTAATATTCTTATTGATCAGTTCTTTTCAGTAAAATGCCTTTTTTAAGTAATATGCTGAGAGATTTAAAGCAGAAATCAGTATTTTTATTTTTCTTGCATGTTTGTGCTGTCTGATGAAAAAATTCCAAAAGTATTTCAAACTATTCAGGTATTTTCAACTACCTTTCCCTCTAGTATGCTACTTGGATATAAACTCTTTATTCACAATAATGGGAATAGATCACAAGTCTCCGTGTGATCACCTAATGGTACATGACAAAACTCACCAACAGTGAAAAGGTGTTATTTACTAGTCAGATTCTACATCTTGCCATCCCAGCTGAATTGTCAGGGTTTGGTGATCCAGAAGAGGGAGCTGCCACATAAATTTCTAGCAGTTTTGAACTTAGTGAAGTGTCTTTTAACCCCCCACCACGAAATTTTTCTTTTAAATTTGATTTTTTTTTCCTTAATTTTAAGACTGACTCCAGGGGTTTCATGTGATGCTTTCTTGGTCACTCAGTTCATAGTTTGCTGATATCTAAGAACAGGATTAGAGACTTAGTTCTTTAGTTTCTGTCGGTTTCCTGTATCAGTTCAGTGTATGTTTTTAAATATTCTGCTTAAATATCATGCTAAAACCTTTGGTTGACATGATGAATGCAATCCCTTTTACTTAATCTGTGGAGTCTTTTTAAACATTGATGTTTCTGACTAGCCCACCATGGATTTTTAGGAGATGTTTTCCGTAGCATGCAGGAAGAACTTTGTGGTGGCTGACCTTCCTCAGTGTACGTCCATGTGAGACACAGGCAGCTTCTGTGTCATTGTAGTATTTTTTTCTGTATAAGGGGTGGTTCTTCTGTCACAGCTGGTATTTTGAAAACAGCAATATATACGTAAAATAGCAAAACTAATGTGCACACTACAATGTGCGTTCACATGTGCTTTCTCTCTTTCTTTCTTTAGCACTGCAGAGCAATTTATAGTGAGTCAATCTATAACTTGTGGGCTATAAAACTAAAGAACAATGAGGTACTGGGAGAAGGCATTAAAACATGTACTTATTAAAACTTGTACTTGTGGTCAGGAAGCAGATCAGACTTCCCCGGCATCCTGAGCCTATTTTCAAGTGCATGATTTAACCTAGGTTCTGATACTGGTTGGTGGAACCCTAGATTGCTACTTGCTGCAATGATAGATCTTATCAAAGCTATTGTACCTTCAGATTCATTGTTAGTCATTTTGTGTTAAAAAGTGATGGCAGTGATGTGATTTTGTTTCATGAAGTGACTACTGAGAAACAGGTGAGACCTTTTTCCAACTGCCTAATATATTCCCTGGGTTTTTTTGTCATTAAAAGCTTAGGAGGTTACACAATATTAGGAAGCTGGTATTTGTTTCTCATGAAGAAGACTGAATACAGCACTGTGTTGATTATATGTTTGTGGGTGATCACCTTATATATTTTGTGCAAATCGTGAGGTGTTGGAACATGTCCAGAGAAGGGCAGTGAAGCTGGTGAAGGGTCTGGAGGTCTTGTGGAGGGTGGCTGAGGGAACAGGAGTTGTTTAGCCTGGCAAAAAGGTGGCTCAGAGTGGACCTTATTGTTCTCTACAAATACCTGAAAAGAGCGTGTGGAGAGGTAGGCGTTGGTCTCTTCTCCCAAGTAACAAGTAATAGGACAAGCAAAATGGCCTCAAGTTGCACCAAAGGAGGTTTAGATTGGATATTAGGAAAAATTTCTTCACTGAAAGGTTGTTCAGGCATTGGGACAGGCTGACCAGGGAAGTGGTAGAGTCACCATCCCTGACGATTGAAAGATGTGTAGATGTGCCACTTTGGGGTGTGGTTTAGTGGAGGACTTGGCAGTGCTGTGTTAATAGTGGGACTGGATGATCTTAAGGGTGTTTTCCAACCTAAATGATCCTATGATTCTCTTTCTGGAGATAAATATAGGATAGTAAAAGTCCTTGCAGTGCCAGTGAAGGGTGAGAATGAAGCATTTCATTTGTTATCGACATTGGATACTCCTGCATGTGGTAGTAGCCCACTGTTGACTTCATATGTCCAATTAATAAATCTATAAATATGACTGCTTTCACAGAAGGTACCCCTGGATTCCATTCATACTTCTATGAGGTATCATCATGTGGCCTTCAGACTACTCATGCAAGCTGCTCTGTCAGATGATTTAGACATTTCATTAAGTTGTGCACAACATTCTAATATCTGAATGTGCTAACATGAAGAACTCTATGGCTTATTTTTAGTTATTTTGTAAAATAGTTTTGGAATGTCTTTATTTTTTTACATGCTCACAAATGTACACACATACACTTTTTTCTTATGTCTATGCAAGGTTCTTATAAAAATCAAAAGTCAAATGAGATCGATGTAGATATGTTTGACTTTCCTCCAGGAGGATTCAGAATAAGTACATAAATAAACACTGTTTTTCATATACATAATATTTTGCACATGGCTATTGCAATTGAAATATATAATATTTTAAAATACTTGTATATTCAAAAAACCAGTGACCTATTTGTATGTTTTTAAGTCTTCCATCAAATACAGTTTCTTTTCAGAATGCATACATTCCCCAGATGTTCTCCTTATGTTTATTTCCAAGCACATTTTATAGTGGCTCATGTCACAGTGAATGGAGTTGACAGTTGGGCTGATTGCAGGAATATGCAAAATGTTAACCTCATAAATCTTTCTCCACCTATTGTATTATGTAATTTTTACAAAATATGCAGAAGTATGCTGCAAAAGACAGTTCCATTATTTTGGTTGGAACTGTTTTGGTATTGCAGTTAACACTGTGTTCAATTCAGAGACAATTACGTCTAGACACTAACAGGGGCTGTTGGTTTGACATTCTATTCATAGAGAGGGCATGTGTCATTCAAAAGTGACTTGTAAAGCTATTCAGCATGGTTGCATTGTTAGTGATGAGCCTTTCCACTTCACAAAGTACTATAACTAGTTACCGTATTTAGTAGTCTTGAGATCCTGAAATAAAAATAACCCACAGTTTCTTTGGGAGATACACATTATATTAATATTCCTTCTCTTTATACCCAGAATAAACTTCTGTGTTATGAGTATACTCAAAGATGCAAAGTAGAAGTGCTATCCTTGCAAGACTTGATGGGTTCTTTTTAGTCCGTCTTACTGAGTAATCTTCATAATCTTTGAAATTTTTAATACAGACGAGTTGTTTTTAAATATGTGGTTTTGTTTGTCAGAGAGCTCTTATTTGTGAAGCTTCTCTGATGAGTTCTTGGGTTAACATTGTAAACTCTCCTTTGAAATTGATTGTTTATTGTGGAAATACCCCATGCTTCAGATTTCATTTATTTGCAGGAAGCACTAACTTGGAGTCCTTTGTAATGGTATACAAAGTAGATATAATAAATTTAAAGTAAGAATAATTCTTGTTTTTCATACACTACATCTTAAAATTGTCTGTTTTTTTCTTTGAGATTTTCCGTGTAGTTTTCTTTTTTTTTTTTCCTTAATCTTGGCAGGCTGTTAGTTTCAATGTGTGCTGTTTCCTGTATTCTAAACCAGGGCATCAGAGCCATATCTCATTTTGCTTTTTCTGGGTTGAATTTTCTCTCCCCAAGATCGCTTGTTCTAGTAGAATGTCCACCTTTCCTAAGTGAAAGGTAAAGAGACCTTGAGTCTGCTGAGTGTCTTGACAATGTAGCTGTGCATTGATGTTTCATCAGAAAGGTGCCACCATGCCTCATGATCTGTGACTTTGTGTAGCTTTTTGATTTCTCCCTGTCCTCATGCTCCTCCACATTAATCAAAAATCTTCCGTAAAACATGATATCTATGTTGACTTCAGGAAGTAGCAACTGTGCATTGAAATTTATTTCAATTTCAGAATATTACAGTATTGACTTGATCTTTCTGATTTCTAATCTGATGATTTTAGAGGCATAATTGCTCAATGATAATTCCAAAAATGCACAGAGGTTTGTTAAAGAACTTGACTCCCCCTTTTCTTGATGATGTCAAATCATAAAATGTATCCATGGGGAAATAGTAAATAGAATATTTTGTGTCAAGAAGACAGACCGCAAAGTTTAAGCTTCTTGATTCTACTAGGAGACAAATCACCTCTACTAGAGAACATCTCTAGTAGCAATAAGAGGATCTCTCTCTCCCTCTCTCCATTTATCTACCTAATCTCTCTCTCTCTCTCTATCTATCTAATCTATCTATCTATCTATCTATCTATCTATCTATTTATCTACCTTCTCTCATCAAATGGTTGAAAGAAAGCATGTATTCAAACCCTGTGGTTTAAAAGCTGAACAAATAATGGAGGGTTGCAAACCCTAAACGTTTAGTGGCATCATCTCATACTACTGTTTCTATATGTACCCTGTCACATTTGACTCGCGGGTTTTATGTCTCTATTTTACTTCTTGTGTATGCAGTGTGACAGTGATTAGAGCTCTGTACTTCTCCAGACATGGAGCTGTGTTGTTGCTTTGGTAAGAATACTGAAGTATGTAACCATTCATGTAGATTCCTTTTCGTGGAGAAAGCCAGCAAATGCTTACCTATGTAAATGTAACATTTGAGTTCAGATGAGAGCACAAGTCAAGAAATTCAAAGATATAGTTCCCACAGCAACCATAATTCAACCTCGTTACTGTGAAAGCACAAAAGCTTGCACCAAATACCATGCAGAATACCACATGTATGCAAGTGTATGAGACACAGTTGCTAGGAGAGCCATAAATTTTAATTTCTGGAGGTATTTACATTCACATTTTATATTTCTTAGTATTAGAATCTGTATTTTATTGAAACAGTGCAGAAATGAAAAAATGGAAAAGAGGCCATTTGGATTAGTGTATCTTTTTGCTTTCTTGTAATGTACAATTGATTATATTACTATCCCTGTCTCTCTGTTGACTTTTATTTTTAAGGGAGTAGTATTGCTTGTGAAATATAATCTGGTCTATTTCCTTATCTGACTCTATTTTTTCTCTTTGTTTACCCTTTTTACTGAACCTGCAGCTAATAGGGTCTACTTGTTTGCCTACCAAGGATAAATAAATCTTATAGATAGATACTTATCTGCATGTAGCCACGCATCTTGTTACTCAACTTCATCAGTAGCTTAAGGTTCCATTATAAAATATCCCAAAGCATATGGAATATATTTCTTTTCAATATCTCATACTTTTGGTTTCTTTGTTTGCCAGCTAAGTCTGCTGTTTTGGTCATCTTAGACACATTTAGTTATTATCACGGTTAGTGAAGAGGTGGAAGTGTCCTTGTTTCGAATTTCTATTTTTTATTTAGAAAAATGTAAATATTTCAATTATAGTACTTAATGGACAGAGAAAATGTTTGTTAATAATATCCACAGGATTTCCAGAAGTTGGTTTGCTGAAATAGCTGTATGATGTTTCTTAGCCTTTCAGATATGGCCAGCGGAGAGAGAGACCATGATGTTTGAAGATTGGTGTATTAAGTCCCATTCCCACGGGTGATTATTATATCTGTAGGCTGGATTGAGTATTCATGATTATTTAAAAAAAAATTCCCTTTGACTGTGGCATATGCTAATACCTCATAATTTATTTGGAAAAGAAAAATCACAGCATAACGATATTGCACCAGTCATTTAAAATAAAAGAAAAAAAGGGAAATGACACAAGATAAGGAAGGTTCATGATAAGAGTTTTTCTTCAGTAAACTACAAAAAAATTAATTTCAACTTCATCTGGTTTCTACCAGACTGATTTTTCTCAGCCCTCCATCACATCTTAGCCTGCTATATGAGCCTTTTTATGGACAGTCTGGGCAGAGCTGAAAGGTTGATTGGATGTGAAAATGTTCTCCTTGGGAAATCTTTGGATCCTGCCCTTCCCAGGCTGTTAGGCAATCTGCTCTAGGAAACCTGTTTTGACAGTGCCTGTTATCTCTGCTCGGCAGAGTCCTATAGGGACTGTCACTGCCTACCTCAAAGCCAGGGTTGGGGGAATTCACTCTGCAGCCCACTGCCTTCCCAAAGCTTTATTGTTCTGTTTAATTGTGTTCAAAAGCTAGGTAGGAACTGCCACATATTACCATGCTTGTGTCTAAAATAAAGTTGTTAGTGTATGTGAAACATTATAGGTTTCACATACACTACAGGTTAGTATATGTGAAACTACTGCAGGTTTTCTTGTGTAAGAATTTGTAACCTGAAACTTGAACTCCATCTGAAAAGTAAAACATTCACAATAGCTCAACAATTTCTAAATAGATAAATGCAGAAAGATTAATTAAATTCTGGCTGCCATCTGATCAAGAGTTGGTTTAGTCTTTCCATAAGCGACTTCACTGTGTCTGAGTTCTATGTAATGAGGAAGGGCACTGGGTATTGTGAATCATGGCAATTCTTCAAGCAGCAGGTAGTGTCCTGGTGTTTGAGTGGAGTCCTGGATAAAACTTGATTCATTAGGCTCTATGTCCTGCTAAAACAAGAACCTGAGTACTTGGGATGTAGGTGTTAGGCAAGAACTGTGTTGTGATCATAAGCTTCCATCAACATCCTTATGACATTTCTTTTTCCAGTGTCTATAGCTAATATTTTGGGGCTTCCCTGAAGTGTGGATAGTTACAAGGATGGTTTTGTTTTCTTCTTTCTGTCCTATTAGACGTAGTAGTTGTGGTTTTAGTATTTGAAGTGGAATAAATAATAGCAAACATCAGTGGAAACTAAGAACTGCATAGGGATGATTAGAGATAACTGGAAAACAGCAAAATGTTCCACTTGAAATTGACCTGTTTGTGGTAAATAGAAATACATAAATAGACACAGGGTCTAGCAAACACTAAGTTTACGTTTGTGTTCATTAAAAGTTGATCAATAACTGCTACTGGATGACTTGATATAGTTATTTTATGCAATTAATCACTGTGCTTATAGGCCCAGGGAAGAGAAATGTACAGTCAATACTACCAGGGGTTGCTGGTGATCATGATGGGATCATTTTGTTTTGAGGTGGTGGAAGTCCTGTGGGAGGAAATGGCTGTATGGGAAACTGCTTCTGTGTAGTGGCCAAAGTGCCTGGTGTTGGGAACAAGGTCGTAGTTTCAACACTTGCTGCCATCAGAGGAGAAAGTGGGTGTAACTGTACTTATGTGTGTGTTTTTCCCCGGCATGTAACTTCCTCTGTGTGCATGTGTCCCCAGAGACACGGATTTCCTCATGGAACATAGAACTTTGATGAAAGTGGATGGCCATGTCACCTCACAGTTCTCAACGGAGAGGAAGATTTCCTTGGTGGGATTAAAACCATCTGCTTGCATCATGGGCTGTTAGGTATGAGATAGGATTTGACTTTGATATGTTAGTCACTGTTAGTAGATGGAGGGTTGGTATGTAGAATATACTGTCCTGTATGTTAAACATTTTTGTCATTTCTCTTCATTTGAAAATAGGCACTTTTGTCAACTACAATGAGATGGAAAGACTTGATTTTTTAAAAAAATTCAGTTTAATTTTTAAAGAACTTTCAGTATTTTACATTTATCTGCAAACATTTCTTTTGACATCCTGTCAAAATTACCACAAAGATGTTTGAATTACATTTGTTAACTTTGATAGAAGTTTTGTAGAGGAGTTAATTGTACTCTGTTACTGAAGACAATACAGTTCCTTTTGCAGGATTGTATTTCCAGTTACCAACTTTGACCAGTTCCTAACCATTGAGGATAACAATTTTCTTTTTTTCCCTGGATTGGCTTCAGGCTGTTTTTTCACAGAAAATTCCAGTTACACTGCCAACTTAGCTTTGACCATAAGCCTCACAAGAAAATACCTGGTATCCTTTTGCCTATTAAAAAAAGAAAGTATTCCACCAGCCTTTTCTTGAAACAGCTCTAGTACTTGCATTGCTTTGAAGGAGGAACTTCAATTTGACAAGGTGAATATAATCAATTTGACTGTATTCAAAAGTGTCGTTGACTGTCCCTGTGAATACCCACTCTTTGACCAGTTTAGAAACCTCTGAAAAATGATTGTTTAAATAATCTTGTGTAAGTGTTGGTAAAAGTGGGTAGATAGACTTTTTGCTCCCCCTCTTCTGTCAGCTCAGCGTACAGGGAATGTTCCCTGATGCAGAGCTGAATTGACCTTTCTCTAATTGCAGTTCTGGTCTGATTAGAATCAGAGATGTTTTTTGGTATTGAAGTCTTACAACCTTCTGTTCCCTTCTCTGAATTGCATTTTATCTGCCTGCTGGAAAGGGGCAGGGTAGAGGAAAAATCCCTGTTTGATTTGGCACAGAGCAGGTACTGGCCATCAAGAGTATCTTGGAAAAGGATGCTGGAGTACACTTTGGAGCTCACGTGTAAGGGAAATCAGAACTGTGAGTATGTGGAGGAGAGTGGTAGTACTTGGTCATCAGGGTTGCATGCTGGAACTGCCTGACCAGAGGCTGGGAATGAAGTGAAAACATGGGAAGAGGCATTACTAGGAGGGGAGGAGAGATGTGGAGATGAGTCTCCTGCAGGCCTAGAGAGTAACACAACTTAGTGAGAATTGCTTCACTTCTGGTGCTGGAAGTCTGCATGGCATCCCTGCTGGCATGGGGAGTGAAGCAGTACTCCAGCAAGTAAGTTCTTGGTATGTACTTTTGGAGCAGCTCTTCATTAAAAGCACAGACTGGTAAGTTTCTATAGCAGACAGTGACCTACTTGGTTCAAGAAACAGGGAGTCTTCCAGTAGACCTTATGATTGCAAAGTTACAGAAGTTCTGTGAAGGTATTAGGTTTCCTGTCTAATGAAATATGTTTCCTTTTTTTTAAGAACTTGGAAATTTTTTTTACCTTTGAAAACCTTCTCAGCAACACTTCAGAACTGCCATATCAAGTGTGCAATTGCCTGTGCAGCCTAATTGAAATGCCTGACGTGTACGCATTGTAGTATAATAATTATATTATGATGCTGTTTTAATTTTCACCCTGTTGAGCAGATGAATCAGAGTAGTGAAATGCAAAAGACTCTTCTGTAAGCCCTGTCTGATCTATTGCAAAAATTGGAAGACGTGTTGTTAGCCATTCTGGAGATCTGGAATCTCTTTCCCTGTAGTGAGGTTTCTGTGCAAGGTGAGAAGCAGTGCCCTTTAAAATGTGTTGTCCCTGATCATGTGTTTTTAGTTTTTAGGTACCTAGGTTGGGATGCTGAATAGCTGAGTAGGCGCTCTTACACTCTTAGTCAGTGGAAAACCAGTACAGAAAGGTATAAACTATAGAAAATACATAACGGATTGGGCCACATAACGACTAGTACCAAGAAAACAACGACTGCAGGTATGACATGAAGTGAGCTATATCTTCTTTGTGTGTTGAATAAAGTAAAGTTAAAAGTTTGATGATCCCAGCATTGTAGCAGTCATCAAGTTACATACATACTGCAGTTTTTAATTTCTGGTTATTTGCATTTGCACTCCTGGCAAATAACTTCTTAAGAATTGTGTGAAGGAGAGACTTTCCTTAACTACAGAAATAAAAAGTAGTTTTGGATGAAAATGGCTTGCATTACAGAAATATTTAGCATGAAAAAGAGTACATTAAGGAAATAAGTTGACATAATTACAGCATCTTCTCACACAGTCTCTTGCTAATTAAAAATATTTCTGTTTTAGCATCTTAGCTTTTTTCCCAATTGCCTTTAGCTGTTTCAAGGATCTGTATAAATGCAGAAAAACAACTGTGTGAACACAGAAAATGAAAATGAAAACCACTGGAGGTTTTGAATAAATACTTACAATTTACTATAAAAGACAAAAATAATTGAAAGGGATATAATTTTCACATATTTCAAATGTATTTATGTTGTGTCATAATTCTATGTGGTATTACCCTTACAGTAATAGTTGTGAAAAATAAAGTCTAATTCAGAAACCATGTTTCAATAGTAGACTATATATAATTTTACATATATATATATATACATATAAAATTATACATAATATTTAATGTTTAGAAAATGAAATCTGTGAAAGTTTAGCTACAGTTACAGTCTTGTGGCTTTGGAGTTCTAACTGACTGCAAAATGGAAACAATCTGAGCAATGAATCTTTGTATTTAGATGAGAAATAAAAGCTCATTACTGCTTTCAGGAGGTTGGCATACCTTCCTTTGTATTCCTAGCATTAAGTACCATTTTGCAGTAATGATACTTAATACATCCAGGAATGCAAGTGAAGGATCTGAAAACTAAGATGCAACATATCAGATTAACTTATACATTACGAAGTGGTATAAAAAATTTTAACTAAACTTATTAAATTTGTGTTGCTTTCCTATTGTGTTTTCTCACTTACGTAATTTGCAAAATTCAGAAAATCTCATCAAGTGTCTCTATCATTGTTACAAAGTCACAAGATTCTATTGTCTGCAGGTGATAGTAATTTATATTTAAAAATGCAGTTACTTTGCTCTTTTTTTAAAAAAGGAGAAGATTGTTAAAAAATTAATTCTATCCTAATGGGACTCAATTTAGAACCTACTGAATGCTACAGTAGGACTTTCATGAACTTCAGCAGGAGCAAAAATCTGGCTTTTCATATCAATTTCTGCTGACGAGGTGATGGCTGTTTTTCTACAGGGAACAGTTGTAAAGTATAGCTTGAAACCATGAAGTCATAGCTGCTGGCTTTGTTCCCCTCTTTCGGGTGTAATTTGGGGATATAGAACATAGATACCTCTCCCTTCTGAAAATCCTGAAATGTCTGTTAAATCACAGCTTTTCAAATCCTCCCAGAGGAGATTTGCTCAGATTTTTTTTTTAATACGTGTAGTAGCTGACAAGTAATAAAATCAGAAGGGTTATTTGTTGTATTTTTATGGTTGAGTCTGTCATATCATATTTGCAGACTCGTCAGTGGACAGCCAGCGCTGCCTGCAGTCTCAGAGGTCAGTGTGCGAGCCCTGTGGAAGGGCTGTTTATGCTTCTGGTTGTAGAGAGGGGCTGTAGGTTGCACTGTGATGATTTATGTTATTGAAACGGGAATTCTGATTGCTGAGGCACAGATGACTTCTAACGTGACAGGCATATCATGTGTTTAATTAGGAGATGTGCTGCTGGAAGAAGGGCTGGGGGGCCTGGAGGGCAGTACAGCACAAGTAGTTCTGCAGTGCCGGCCCTGCTTGCTTGAACAAACTGTGCTGTTGTGCTGGCCCCTGGGCCCCTTTGCCACCCCGTTCTGAAGCAGGTGCTCAGCTTCTGTGAGATCGTTTTGCACAGATCAGGTGCAGGAATTTGGCTTTTAGCATAGTAACAATATGTCATATGTAGAAGGAAAATCTAATTGGTAGGTGGCCAGTATGGGGTAAGGTTTAAGGTCTGAGTCCTTGAAATAAGAGAAAATAGAGCAACAGATGTGCAGGATTTAAACTGGTTATTATTCCAGTCCCGTAGATACAAACAGATGATTAAAATGTCATTTTTACAATATCTTCATCAGCAAAAAGTCTGATCTTCTACAAATACCTTTTGATACAGCATTTGCTTTTTGTTCACGTGCTGTTAGATTTTTGTATTCCTCAAGGCATTTCTTTTCTGAATTATGCAAATTTTTTTTTTTTGAATCTTACCTTTCTTTTAATTTTCCAATCCTCTTCATTATTATTATTTCCAATCTTCTTCTTTTCATTTTCCAATCTTCTTCAGGGTGGTTATAACTGTGCCTGTAGCCACTTCTTTTTTCCATGTTGTCATGTAGAGTACATTGTATTTTCTTGAATGCCTGATTCTGCTCAACAATCAACATGGTTTCTTTTCTTTATTCCAAGAGCTGTGGAAATACATTTTCAGTGGTACAGATTTTACAGGAAACTGCGAGGCTGCAATTATTATACGTTTTAACATACTATAAAAGTATTTAAACTTTGCTTGAAGACAGGATTTCTTGGCAGGAAGGCAGGGTGATTAAAAACATATATAAT
Source organism: Pomatostomus ruficeps (assembly GCA_013400735.1). Taxonomy (NCBI): domain Eukaryota; kingdom Metazoa; phylum Chordata; class Aves; order Passeriformes; family Timaliidae; genus Pomatostomus; species Pomatostomus ruficeps. Next base: position 37,679 of record VYZT01033853.1, on the reverse strand, counting down.
AAATGCAGGTAGCACCCACAAAGATTCATCCAGCTCTGTGAAGTCCTGTCAGTCTTTGGACCAAGTCAGGGTTTAGTTCTTGTCAGTCAGTGATAGCTGTGGCCAGTTGAGATGGGCTTTGTGCACATGGACCTGCAGAGATGCAAAGCAGTTGTGCTAACCCACCACCCAGCCACCTCCAGCTGTTCAGTGGGATTCAAATTCCTGATGGAATCGTGTGCAGTGAAGTCTAGACTAACTGTAACTTTAATGAGCACTATTCTGACATTAGTTAAAATTTTCCTTTCAGTATGATACTGTGTAAATATACTAGTGTATATATACTATATATATATAGTATGTAAATAGATTAGATTTTATGCCAAAACTCAGGGCTTAAGTCTCCCAGCATTTCAGAGTACACTGGATTTCAAGGGCAATTGTCTGCTTTCGCTATCATGCTGTTTTAAATATCAGGAACCTTTCGTATTAATCTTTTATTATTATATTAATTATTAACTTTTATTATTATATTAATTAGTAATTATTATTATATTAGTATATTAATCTTTACTAGATTCAAAACAATAACTGATTTAAAAAAGAAATAACCTAGCCTTTATTTTACAGCTTTTTACTATGTATACTGTACAGCTCTGCACCTGTACAGGGTTTTGTTTGTTTAAAGAAGTGGCATTTGCCTTCAGCTTTTCTTGGTTTTACACAGAATAAAAGAAAGTGTTTGCCTTTTATGCTGGTAAGAAGAAGAAGGTGAACCCTTTATTCTTTAGGGAAAACTCCAGCTATGTCTAGCTTGAAGAGTCTTATAAGTCTGCTTGTTTGTTGGCTTACCGTGCCTTGCCTTGGTACAGAAATGTCTGACAGAATCATCAGAGATCAGGCAGATGAAGATGTTGACAAAAACCCCAGCCCTTTGTGGATGTGTACATTTGTTTCCATATAAAAAAACAAAGCAGATCCTCTCTCAGGGCTAACAGTCTTCATAGCAATATTGTAACTCTGTCTGTAGGCATCATCCAAGTCTTACTCTAATTTGTGAAATGCTTTTTTGTTGTCTTTTATCATTCCTTTTATACAGCATAGTAATCTTCTGTGGATAAACACACTACAGAATATATATTTAATTGTACAGTCGTTTACTTTTTTTTATCTTAGTTCTGTCTTTTGTTGCTTGACTAGACATGCAGTATTTTACTTCATTGATTGCAGCTTTTTGCAGGGATATTCATGGGGAAAATTTAGAAAATACACTGTAATTGTAGATCAGATGTAGAGTGTGAGAAGAATATAAATGTATTTTACAGTTTGGGTTTTGTGTAATTTAGATTTCATATATATAATTTAGGAAAACACTTAGTCTACCCAGGGGAGATGCATATAAAATTGAAGAGTTGGAAACATTGTACTGAGTGTAATTGCAAATTGTCACTACTTGAAAGTTAATGTTTTCTGTTAAACAAGTTTAAAAAACAGCAAGAAATGATAGTAACTCACTGTTTCTGAGAGGTATTCAGTAACTTTCAGGAAAATCAAAAAACCCCACATGCTGTTGTTGCCATTCTGTGCTAGAGAAAACACATATTTTGGAAATACCAGTTACTATGATTCTTCTATACACAGTCTTGCTGACATTTTTAGAGTATGTGCAGCGAGTGACCTTTGATAAATAAGAGACTATAGCTGGACTATTTTGATGAAGGCTGGTGTGCAATTGATCTATTTGATCTCTAATATTAAGACAATACCAAGATAGTTTAAAAATGGTTCATATTTGAAATATTTATTCTTTTTGTTTTCATTATTTCATTTATGAAAGCTTCTGTTGGCAAATGTTGTCACATGTTGCTTTGATGTCACAGCATCAAGCACTCAGAAAGACACTGATGATCAAAAAAGGAGGTGATTTTAACTATTTAGTCTGACCTGCTTCATAATCTGAACACTGTGGATTTCCTCACAGTGATTGCAGCGTTAAATGGACAATTTTTGACAGAACTAGGGAATTATGAAGACAGCTTTTAGGCGCCAAACTCCTTTATTCTTTCTACTTTCAGTAAGAAATAGGGATCTGAATTTTCTGAGGGGGCCTCTGTGGGGAACAGTAGTCCTCCTATAAGTTTTAATTTTATAACTAAGGACCTTAATGAGCAAACTGTTGTTAGCTTTACTAGTAATTTGCTTGAGTAAAAAGTTAAAGGATTTGGCTCATTTACTTTCCAATATCTAGATGTAAGGACATAATTTTTGGTGTATCAAGGTGCTTTTATCCTTTCTTTTTATTCCATGCACATCTGTTCAGTATAATTACACATTCTGAATGGCTGAGCCTGATTCAACACCTGTTGTCCATATTCAGTGATCTTTCCTAGAATTAACATTTTTCATTCATAAAAGGAGAAATCTAGTTTTGTGCTTCATAAATTAAGAATTTAAAATCCATTCTTAAAAATTTCTTCTGCTGTGATGCCAACTGGCATAGTGTATAATTAGTGATGGACACGCCACACTCTGTTTATTGCACACCACAGCCTTGTGGACACAGCCTGGCTGCATTGTGATTGCCTACTCTTCTTCATCCCATTGCTCTTCTCTTATGTGCCTGAAAAGTTAAGAGTGTAGCTCAAACAACTGTGTTGTGGTCATGAAGTTTATTTGAAATGTTGTTCCTGTAAAACCTAATAAAAATGGTTTTTAGTTCCTTAGGGATTGAGTTGAAATTTGGAACACATGTACAACATACGTTCATGTTGAAGACTGCAGGAAAATTTCATGTGATTTTTGAATATGTTTGAGGCCAATTGGTAAAATAACCTAAGCTGTAGGGCGCACATGTTTATTTGGAAAATCTGTCAGATCTCAGTCAAAAGAATATGGAACTACAAATCATCTTCCAAAAAAAGCCCAAACAATTCCAGTGCACCTGTCAGATATCTCTGATTGTCAGCTCAAACCATCATGTCTTTGCTAGGAAAGTCATAAAACTCCTTTTCTTGGAGGCTTTTGCCCACAGCCTGAGTGCTTCCACAAATAAGTCCTGATTTACTTTTTTTTTCCCCCTTACCAAATGAACATTAAATGAGAGATTTAATTACTGAGCACAAAGCCCTTTGCCCTTGTCTTACAGCAACTTACTGAGGTAGGGGGTGGTTCTTATTTCATGGAAAATGCCTTTACCAGGCTCATTTCTACTGCAGAAGCCTTTCATTTAGGGTTCCAATTCTGTGCCTTATAGTGTAAAGGTTTTAGAAATACCACATGAATGCAACATCTGTCAGGATTTATCAAAGTTTTCCTGGCCTAGCTGATACTAAAACCATAGTGGGCCAATAGGGCATTAAGAGAGAACTGTGCTGTTTTCCTAATAGTAACCACTTCAGTGCATTAGGTATTAATCATTAGACTCCTAAATGATTTTTTAAAATTAACTGTTTAAAGGATGTGTGTTTAGAGAAGCCCAAGCTTCCTGTTGTGTTTCTATAACTGTTTGTTAGTTTGTATTAGTAGAGCTTACAGTTCTATATTTGAATTTTAGAATCTGAGAATCAAGATTTCTTAAAGTAGTGTCCACTGTATTTTCCTAGTCTAATGTATCAGTGCTGTGAGAACTGAATCATGTGCTTAAATTAGCTGTTCTAAAACAACGGAAAAAAAAGCCACGTACAATCTGGCAGGGCTTATATTGCTATTTCTCAAGTGTGTTAAAAGGAGAAATTATACTAACCTGTTTTTTATAGTTCAGTCTAGCTACTTTACGTTTCTACTCAGAAACTAATGAATAAATCATAAGTGTTACGTATGTGTTAATCTAACCAGATCCTCAAGGAAGAATAAGTAGAGCAGGTGTTATTTTTACAGCTGTATCTCATAATTTGAGTGCTTTCCATTTAGCTAAGTATTCAAATGCTGTCTTTTTAAATATAGTGCAGGATTTAGACTTGTGATAAGTGTATTGATACAATACATCGAACCTCTCTGCTTTTTCTGAAGCCCTAATTTAACTCTTAAACTAGTTTAAAATTAACTTCTACCACGATCCTTTTGGAGAAAGCATATGTCTTAAAATGTTTTGCAATGCCTAGTTCAGTTGTCAAGTTGAAGCTGTGAGTTACTCTCTCAGAACAAGTATTAAATAAAGATGTTAAACTCTGGTTTTTGGAAAGATCTCCAGTCCAAGGGTGTGACTTCACTGAATTCTCAAGACTTTTGTTCGCAGAATTGAATCTTTAGTTGTTAAAGAATTGACCTCATAGATATTGAGGGAAGTCTCAGTTATTCTCCACTAAGTCACGGATAAATTTAGATACATAGAGCACTTGTTGTTTTGCATTAGGAAATGATTGTGTTGGTCATTTCTTTCACATAAAAAGTAAAGATTTTGGTGTTTTGGCTGGGCTTCTTTTGTTTCAGGATTTAGATGGTGAGCTATTTATGGAGGAAAATGTGTGCCACATATGGTAAGTAACTTTACCGTTTTATTCAGATGATTTATGTATAAAATATTGTTATTAATGTTTTGTTTGATATTTCATGTATCACAAGTGAAATTTGTTCTAAATTACATATGAAAACTCACTTTCTAGCTGTGTCTGTCCTCTTATAGATAATGGTTTTTTTGGAAGTACATTCAAGGTTTTAAAGGAACTGTCAGTAACTCTTCATGGTAGAGATAAAATGCTCCTATGTGTTTGAACAAAAAAGAATAGGTTTACAAAGAATTATGGCAAACTAAAAATTTTTAATCAAGTCAAAAGAAAGAAACAATCCATTATCACAGTGATGAAGTGGCCTGACATAGAACACGAGAGATTTCTGTTTCAGTTTGGCAGCTGGTGGCATTATGGTTATAATTTTATTAATAGTCAAGGAAAGGCTGGTAGCTATAAATAAAATCTAATTTGCTAGCAAATATTTTACCGAAGTGCAAATGTTCTTTTTAATGTGTTTATTTGGTATTCCTCTGTTCAATTGTATATGTCATTCAAATATAATCAGTAATTCTTTACTCCGCAGGAGCTCTTTATGTAATCATAATGAAATATTGTCATGATTGCTTTCGAAAGATGAGGATTTAGAACTAGGAAGGAGGGAAAAGGCCCTAACATTTTCTGTGGCTTCTAGTGTTTGAACAGGTAGCATGAGAATTTGTTGATGAGTGATGCGCTATGTAAGTATCCTTTGTGCCCAACTAGGTAGTGACTGTATCACCTTATCAGCAAAGGGAGACGATGTAGCTGGTTTCAGAGGATTGGTGCTGCACTCCAAATATCTTTAGAAGGTATTTCTATGCTGGGCCCATGAGTTGGTAGCCCCAGGAAGAACTTCAATGCTGATAAGGTTCTGTCTGTGATTCTTGCTGTGTAACACCATAAAATCAGCTTTGTTGGCTGCAAATGCTGTGCTCCTTCTGTTTCAGTGGGCTGGGGGAAGCTGGCACAATCAGCTGTGCTATCAGTGAGGGGAACGATCTCACTGTGATCTTCCCTTTGCTTTTCTGTCTCAGATTGTGCACACAACAAAGTCCCCTCATATCCTGGCCTTCTCTAAGTATTTGTTAAGGACAGACATTCATGTTGCTGCAAGTCCTACATTTTCCTAATTAGTTGTGGAAAAAATCCTGTTATCTTGCATAGCTTTGTGTAGCTGTTCTTTGGAGTGGTGGCTGTTTCTGTGCCCTTCAGTGACCGTGGAGCTCTTGGCTGCTTCTTGGCTGCCCACTTTGTTTGATTGAGCCACTGTACTGAAAGCCTCATGGCTTCTAAGCATCAAAACATGTGAAGGATAATTCAAGGGATGAGAAAAACAAAGCCTGTTGAAAATATGCAGTTAGTGGTTTCTCCCTGTGTCTCAGTTGGTCCCTGATTAGATCTCTGGGGTTATGAAGCCTTCTTCCACCTAGAGGCTCTGAACTGAGGTACCACCTAAGAAGGTTTCTGCATCACCTCTGGCCTCTGTCATGTGAACCAGTCCTTGTAGCTTTTACTCAGGTGCTCTAAAACTGCGTGGCTGTGCTGGGGAGCTGGGTTACGATAAGAGGATGAGACTCATCTATTCTCATTTTGTCTCCAATTTATATGTCTGCTTTGGTCAGAATTATATTTTGCTGTAGCCACAGTTGCATTCTTAAAAGCTGTATCTTTGGTGATTTTTGTACTTTTATAATTTCATGGGGAATTACAGTGTAATGAGATGTTAATTTTTTTTTAAGTGCTTGAAAGACCTATCTCTATCTTTTTGTCACCCAAGTTCAAAAAAGTAAAAAAACCCCTACATTAAAAATAGTATCCCTTAGTACTAAATCATCAGACGTTGCTATTCTCTTGGTGTGATTTTAGGATGTGATTTTCATTATTCCACACTATGCCTTGGCAGTTCACAATGTTTGCTGTGCCACTGCATTCACTGTGTTACACGGCAAAGTCCAGAGGAACCTGGGCTCTTAGTGGTCTGTCTGTCTGATGAATGCTGAGATTCACAAAGGTTCACTAGCATGGGGGTTTGCAAGGAAGACTTGGTGTGTGGGTCATAGAGGGTTGTTTCCTTCTTTTTTTTACTCTGAGGGGAAAAAGGTCCATTTTTAACCAGTTTGAATGTAGGTTTCCGTAGGACCGTTTTTCACAACTGCCTCAAAGTTTGTATAAGGTTCATAGAAGCAGACATCTCATCTTTATTTGGATGTTGAGTTATTTTGGCTATTTGGAAACAGATATTTTCACTGTTGTCTGTGTTTATTTGATTTATTCACAGATATAATTATGTATGTTTGCTTGCTTTTATTTATTTAGTCCGATGTGAGATTCTAAATATATATAATTCTTTAAGAAACTGAAAATATAGCAATAACTATTACAGTGTTAGAAACTTTATCCAGCTTAGTAGCTTAGAAAAATACAAAGCAGTGGAAAATACCAAATAAAACTCTAAATCCAAGTGGAAAATAAGTTTCACCTCCAAAATAGTTTCTTCCATATAGAATTTAATTCACAGCTATGGCAGATATATATTTTGCCTTGAAGGTAAATAAAGCATATTATATAATCATTTAGGTTAGAAAAGAGCCCTAAGATCATAGAGTCCAGCTATTAACACTGCCAAGTCTGCCCTAAACCATGTCGCAAAGCACCACATCTACTCATCTTTTAAGTACCTCTAGGGATGGTGACTCAACCACTTCCCTGAGCAGCCTGTTCCAGTCCTTGACAACCCTTTTGGTGAAGAAATTTTTCCTAATATAATCCAGTATTACATATTTTCTTGTTCCTATGTTCCCCAGTTTTAAAAAGAGGTGCAGGAGTTTTTGTGTGATTTTGACTGTTTGCTTGGTAGTTTATGTTTTCTTTATATAGGTTTAAATGAATATCAGGAGAATAACAGGTCAATACCATGCTCAATAGACAAGGCTTATGATTTCATTAATATTTATAGGTTAATACTGTACTCAATAAGAAATGCCTTCATAATTGGACTGTAGGAAGATTAAGTAACTAAATATGAAAGGTTAATTTTAGAAAGTAACTGTCAAGCTAAAGGAACAGTGTTGTCAGCTGTGGTGCTCGCCATTCTGTTCCAGATCCTGTGAAACAACTGTTGCAGGACTATTTTGGGGGAAGGGATGAGGCCTCTCCAGGGTTCAGTTTAGGTGAGAGCAGAGACAAGTAAGTGTATTGTAGATAAGTTCTTATACATGTGACATCTTGGCAACCACGAGGAGTTAAAAAGATAATTTTAGGTAATCTTTTTATGTTCTCTGTAGCATGGGAATGTTTTATGATTTCTCACTTAAAAAAAGGAGGAAAAATTATTATTCCCTCTAAACACACTTAAAGTACCTTTTATTCTTAAAACATTTTTGCTTGTTTTTCCTTACATAAAGAATACTTATATTTTCCAGTCACAGATAACTGCCTAAGTGTTAAAAACACTTTTCTCCTGAAACATTACTTACCCAGGGGAGAGAGTAAGAGAGCGAACATCACCTGATATGACAAAGGATCTAGAAACAGACTGTAGGGAGGTGTCTCAGATGCTTTGCTGGGGAGAGTAGAAGATGACCTCTACAGATTAAAGGAACAGTGCTTTCCACCTTGTTTCCCCAGTTCTCTCTGGCTAGTTGATTGTCCTTCACAGCACTGATATAGGGCAGTAGCTGTTTAACAAAATAAAATTATCAGCACTTACAAGCACTTAAAGTCTACTGGAAACAGGTTTCTTCAGTTTTGTCTTGATTGATGAGACAGTCTGGGTTTCTCTGGTTGTAATTTGCAGAGAATAACAAACTCAAAACTGTTTCAAAATGACCTGCTCACACTCAATACTCAGCTGTAATTCGAACAAGTAAATTACATTTCAAATCCCCCAAGAATATTTCTTTAAAGGATATATAGCTTCAAGTATGGAGAGTCATTATAAGACAAACAGGGAGTGCAATGTGATTGCAAGATAAATCCTTTATTGTAAGGATTAAGTTCAGCAGTATTTTTATGGTTTGACTTTATGGTTTAGTCCCAGGAATGGCAGTTTGAAAGGATATTTACATTACATGGTCCAGCCTCCCACATGTAGCATGCTGCTATGTGCAGAAGCTTTTTGTGTAAAGATGGGGACAAAAAAAGACATTGAGTCTTTCTCTTGTTGTCTGTCACTGCGTTCTTTCCCCCGTCTGTCACCCACACATTTTCTGAACTTCCTTTTACAGCTGTCACGCTCATGGCTTCCCTGCATTCCCTAAACATCCCTTCCTAGACCTGTCTTCAGGTGAGCTCTGGTCTCCCTTGTTTTGTGCCCAAGTTTCTGAACAGTGCTTTTGCACTCTTTCTTTTTTGCCTGTCCTGGTTTTCATCTTCCTTTTTCTTTTTAGATTTTAGCTCATCAAAAAACTTCTTCCTAAGCCAAGTGGGCATACTGCCAGAACTGCTAGGCTTTCCACAGGGCCTTCCTCCTGCCTGAATTCTCAAAAATCAGGCTCTCCCTGTGCCTGTTCTCCTGGGATTTTACCCAGCTGTTCCCTTGAATATGCCTCAATCTGCAGTTCTAAAATCCCTCCTCACTCTGCAGCTTAACTTTTCAGCCTTTTTCCATGTTCTCAAGCCAGTCATCTTGAGGTCACTGCAACCCAGGCCACTGGACAAGGATCACCAACCAGTTTATCCCTATTTGTGAGTGGAAGCTTATACAGTATTACTGCCAGTGAGCCTCTTCAGAGTTGGTGTTAGGAAATTGTCACCAGTGCAATGCCACAACCTGCCCTGCCAGCGTAGTGCTGTGTTGTCCTCTTGCCAGATGTTTGTGTGGTTAAAGCCCCTCCACTTACTTGGTCAGGAAGTCTTTAGGACATCCCTACACACAGCAGTAAAAGTTCTGCTTTTCACAAGTTTTCTCTGTTTCCTCAGGGCCTTGGTTTCTATTTCCTAAAACACAACACCAAAGCAGTGGATTTAGCAAGCCTGTGTGCAAATATGTTCTTTCTGGTCCAGCTTAGTTGGGTTCTGCCTCTCTCCAGCAGTGGTTCCTCTCCTCAGACAAGATGCTGTGATTTAGGAAACCAAGTCCTTGCTGGTGACACCACCGCTGAACACTGCAGATGACCCATGAATGTTATTTGCTGCTACTTGTGTCCCTTCTCTGGTAAGGATTTGTTAAATGTAAACCAGCATGGGAACATCAAAGATTTGGCTGCACGGTACAGGACTGTGACCTGGAGGGAGAGCTGAGTCCTGTAGGATAAGAGAGCCATTTTAGCCTGCTTGGCTTTGTTTTCCTTTTCCATAGTTGTGCTGTTTTGAGCAGAATTCTGTGTACTGCTTGCAGTATCTAAACTAGTTTGTTTGTTTGCAGAGCATTGTGTTGTGAGTAGAATATTCAGTCAATCTGATCTTCTGCATAGCGGAGACCAGTTTATCAGTACACATCTCATCTTCTATCTGATTTCCTTTCCTGAGTTTGGCCTGTGTAACCAGTCTCAGGCTCTCATGGTCTGTTTTACTGTTATGATTATTATCTGGCTATGTTTTCCAGGAAATTATTTGTTTTCTTTTAGGTCTGCTGACAGGTTGGAGCTGCCAGGCTGTAGCATATGGAGACTGCATGTTTCCCTGTCAGAACTGGAAAAACCTATTTCCATTAAAAGCCATACTCAACAATGGTGACTGGACTGGACTATCATTCTAATGAGTTTAGAGGATAAATTTGTGGAGAACTTATAGTGCTGCTTCTGTGCCTGGCACACAAGGCTCTGGTCTGTCACACAAATGTCTAAGCACTAGTAAAGTACCAGTGGTAAAAGCCACCATTACACAGAATGAATTTCTGGTGTTTCAGCTTTTCCTTTGCTCATTGGAGTTCTCAACAGTGTCCTAAGGCCTCTTGAAGCCTTTCAGAACCTCCCCTGTGTAAGACAGTGTAGGTTTTAGAATTCAAGGATGGCTTTTGGATTGAGATCTAAAGATGTTTCCCTGATTATGATTTGAAAGTTCAGCCCACTTCTTTAAATATTTTATAACAACACACAATCCCGTGAACTTATTTGATTGCTTGGCAATATGTAGATTCAGCCTGCACTGTTATGAAGATTGAAAAACCTTTACAAATAAGATGATATTCAAATTGTCCTTATCTGCCTGAAACCTTTCCCCTCACAGGTGCGAAAAGATCATAAATTCTTCTGTTGATGTTGCTTGCATAATTTTTTATTGACAGTATGAAAAGCTTTTGGAACTACTTGCAAGGCAATAAATTAAGTTGTAATATTTATAAGACTAGCAGCTAATAGTGTCATGGCCTTGAGGATGAACATAGCAAAATGATATTTTAAAATAAATGAATTTTTATTTATTTATATGAAAATAAAGTGGTTTACACAATTTCTGGATGAAAGAAGTTCATGTAGAACTTTAAAAATCTGAGATGATATTTTAGCAGACATATTTGGTTTCAAAAAATAGCCTGACTGAATAAGACAAGAACAGCCACAGATCCTTAAAATTACCAAAAAAACCCCAATAAAATCTTTAAATCAGTGTGGATGGGGAAAAGTTTTAGTTTTGGAAAATGGAGCTAAATGTGATGATAGGGCATAAAATATGAAATATTAGGAGTTCTCTATCAAGTAGCTTTGGTAGAACTGGGTGACTAAGCTGACACAGAGATGAGTCTAAACAGCCAATCTATGGTTTTAATGGCAAAACAACAACAAAAGTATTCTATAATTGGAAAGTGAATGATGGATGGTTTGTTTCGTCAAGTAACTGGGTGGTGGAAAAGCAACTTGTTAGCAAGATTCATTGTAAGAGCAATGTAAAGACTCTGGCAGCTGAAGGGACTCCTTAACCTGCCGTCCTGCCCATTTCGCTTACTCAGCCAGGAGTCGTGTGGTGCATTCAGGAGGCCAGNCCTGGGTGCTTGGTTATGAACCTCAGAATCTCTGAAACTCATCTGTCTGTATCTTTCTTCCACTGATCTTTACAGATTCAGAAGAATAACAGCCATAGTTAGCCACATTTTCCGGTGTCTTGTGCCCTTTTTGGAAGCTCCTGAATGGATGCCTTCCATGTGTATACCCATTACAGATATCAGATACATCTAGTCCAACTAGTTTTCAGAGCCCTCTTGCCCAAGACTTTTAAAGCTGTAATTAGACTTTTTATTTTTTTCTGAGGGTTTAGTTTTGAATCTCTGGAAAAAACCAAAACAAAATGTGAGTATTTCTGTGAATAAGTTACAATACCTGGCTGAAAACACTGAATTCAGAGCTCAGGCAAATGCTGACCAGCTTCTATACTGCTAATAAGAAAACTTGATTTTTTCAGAAGCTTAAAAACACAAAACTGAGATGAGCAAGGCAGTACTGCATAGAAAGCTCCAATTAAAAGGAAATCACCAGTTATTCACAGATCTCTTCTTTTTTTGCTTGATAAGGGGTCATGCAAGGTGTGTTTTCTGAGGGCATAATAGACCACTCTGTCTTTCAGCAGTAAAGTTTTTGCCAATTACCCTATCTGTAACCTTCCTTTTATTATGGAAAATTAATTAGAAGATTCAGGAGGAAATGGGGACTGACTGGGGTCTTTATTCTTTTATGGCCTATTTAGCTTTGAAAGCACAAATTAAAGTATTTTTCTAACATTTATAATGAAATCTGTCCTCTCATTCTCCTGTTTTGGTGATTACAAAACAAAAACCCAGACTGCAAGGCTTCAGCCTGTGTAATGAAACAAACAGCAGCTATGTCTCTACTGTGCCAGCTGAAAAGAAGCATGAAGAATTTAACCAAGGCAACAGGAGACATACTGAGTCACAAAATGTCTTTTTAAAACAAAAATGTTGGTGTGCAACATGTTTGAAAGCTGGGAGCACTATAAAATAGTGAGAGCTAATATTAGAGGATATGGCTTCACGTGTAGTGTTGAGTGGAGGTATAATCAGAAAAACAAAATAATCTAATGTAATTCAGGTTAGTCTTGCAAGGAATACAGCTTTTAAATATTCTGAAGTTATTTTAAGTAAGTGAAATTGCATTAATTTTCATCCTTTTAGTTTGGATGTAGTTGTCTCTGTTCAAAGAAGTTCACAAAACCATTGGCAACACAGTTTGTCTTACTGCCCTGCACAGGTAGGAAGTCTGTCTTTCTGTTTTCATCTGACATGGCACCTCCCTCACAGCTTGAGTCTTTGCTGTGAGGTGGCATATCACAGATTGATAACCACAGAGCAGATGGAGCACAGAACGCCTGGGCAGTTATTTGATGAGACGATCAGAAATTATGACTTTATAATCTTCCCTCTTGCTGTTCTGGAGAGAAGCCATGTTTACTGCTTTTACTGTAAGCATTAGCATAGTAATTTATGCCATCGGCTGTAAGGAGCGGTGCTGCTGGGAGAGGGGTAAGTGGTGAGGTTGCTAAAGACAAGCCTGAACCTGAAGAGCGGCGCTTACTGATTGGAAATAAATGTTGGTCATTCGGCCTGTGCATTGACATACGAGTGTCTCATGGTGAGTTGAGGCTGGTGAGAATGGAACTGTTCCCTACTCTGTATTTATTTTACCAACACCAGTAGACTAACTGAAACAGGCCTGCGTGTTTCATGTGTTCTTGTTCTTTGCAGAGGTCATGGATAGGGAGCATTAAAGGGAATGGAGGTTTTTCTGCAGAAACCTTTTGTTTCTGTTACTCATTTTTTAGTGAACTTACTCAGCTTCATATTCAGTCTTCAGGAGTCAAATTAAGAAGTGATTAATTTTATTCCAATTGTGCCTTTTTTCACTTGTAGAACCAAGCTGCAGTGTTTGCATTGGATCAAATGTATATTAGTTTTTTCTTTATCTGTGTGAGCTTTAATTTAAATTTTTTTATTTTAGTAAATTGAATCTCTGGAATGGTAATTCATGTCCTTTACATCTCCATCGCTTTTTTCCCCCTATGAGTCTGTCTTTTTTTTGCCATTTCTCTCCTTCCTCTTGCTGCTCCCCACACCTCTTCCTGCTGAAAAGATCAGTACCAAAATGGTTAAAAAAATTAGAGTAAATAAATAGTAAATGTCTGCACAGTACCTGGTACAGAAAGAGGAGAGAATTTGGGAAGTCTTTGTTAATGAACTTCAGTTTTGATAAATGGTTAAAATAAAAACATTTCCAAATGTTGTATCTGTGTATAAACAACCATAGTGAAATGGTGTAAGTTTTGCAGATACCATAAAAAAAGAATTTAAGGCAAAAGTCGTAGTCTCTTTTCTTGCATAACAAAACTGAGCTCTTTGTTTCCCCTCTGTAATAGCAGAGGAGATTTCAATCTATTTTAACCACAATTTTTCTATACTGGATAGGAGTTCACCTCAGATAATGGACTCCAATTAAAGCTTTTTGCAGGAGTTTAGAACTGTTCGTTGCCATCCTACCTACCTCAGCCTACGAGTTGTCGTGGGGGAAATAATTCTGGAAAATGGCTTGACCTGAGGACAGGTTACATTCACCAGGTTGCCCAGAGAAGCTGTGAATTAAAACAGTCCAGATTCTCTTTGCTGATATGAGTAGATACTGGGCTGTGTCTGTGGAGGTTTGTACAGTTTCTGTGCCTCGTCACTCTGCTTACCCTTTCAGTCTGTGGCTTTTCTGTGTGGGTGGGCTGGGGGATGCCCACTCTTCTAAAGGTTTTTGTGTAATGTACAAGCTGGTTCAGTCAACAGCTGATCTGAGTCTGTGAATTTTCCAGATTACATCACAGTTGTCAGCTCTCAAATACTGTTGGTTGTCAACAGTCATGTCTTGTCTAGATGTGAATTCTTCCATATTTCTTTATGAATACTTGTGCTACTTTTCTTTGATTTACAGGTGTTTTAATTTTTCACTTGTATTCCTGCCTCCTTTATTATTTTTTAACTTTTACAATTAATTCAAAATAAAGTGTGGTGCAAGACAGTAAGTTTTCAAAGTGGAGATACTTCTCTACCAAGTTTTTTCTGTTCTAAAGTTTTGCAGGCCTACATTTTCAGACTTCAATTTAATGGTTGTTTTCTGAAACTATTAAGGATTTGGTTTCAAATGTCACACCAAGTGACAATCTGTTGGAAGAAGAGGTCTCATGTTGGCCTTTTGCAGGTGCTAAAGCACAAGAATTGAAAATGTATTAATATTTCTCCACTGTATTAGAAGAAAGTTTCTTAATAATGTGGTATACCTTTAAAGATTAATCACCCAGTAAATTTTCTGTGTTGTTTTGATACATTGTGTTGATCAAGATCCAGGACTAGTATCCAGTGTGAAGTTTTTCCAGGACACTGAGCCTGTTCTTTTAAATTCTTTGGTCTGTCTGTTTTTATCATTACTTTTCTATGTCTTTTGTTATGACTTTTGAATATGATTGGTTTTGGTAAATACTAATGGTAATGTTATTTATGCTTCAGAAAAGGTAAGTTCAAACATCAATCTGAGCAAGCCTTTGGGCAGTGCCATGGCAAAATGAGAAAAATTATAACAATCAAATAAGCAAAAAGACCAACCAGAGATTAGGGATGAATTTAAAAGCAGTGAGGATTTTTTTAAATTAAAAGCCAATTCTATATGGATTTTCCTGGGAAGTAAACTTCCTTTAATATCTAGAGATTACTTATTTGCTGATTTACTGATAACTGATTCAGTCTTGTTTAAAACAGATAGGATATTTTTGATAACTGCAAGTAGTGTTGAATCCACCCTTTACTACTGTTTTGTTGTCACTGGGGAACCAAACCTGCTTTCTATTAGGTACAGCATTTTCTGTAATGGGCCTCTGCGCACAAGATCCTTGCAACTACTGAAAACTTAGTTTTCCTGCCATCTATGTGGCAGGAAAGGTATTAACTTCTTGTTTTTTACTTGTTTATTTTATATACAGTCTAATGTGTTCTGAGTTTGAGAAGTGTCTTAGAGCACCTGGAGTTCAGAGCCATAGAAAGCAGAATTTTATGGTTCTCTCTATACTGAAGCATAATGGGAGTTTTCCTCATATAATTAATTCATTAACCTAGTACAGACAAGGGAGGTCTTGTGTTTCTTTATTTTTAACTAAGCTGTTGCCAGTGTGTGTGTATGCTTTGACCTTACTTCTGTGAAGGGAAGAAAGGTGTAGGAAGGGGAAGGATCTTGCCTTGAGCTCCTAGGTCATGCTGAGCTAAGAATGCGATGGAGCTGTGGTTTAGAGACAGTACTAGTAAATAAAAGGGACCAGGATTTCTGCTTTGGTTCTAAAACAAAGAAACATAAAAAATTGCATCTTAATGGCTAAACTCTTTTCCTCTCCAGAGCAAAGTTCCATGATACATCTGAACTACCCACTGGTATGGTCCTTGGCCTGCACTGCTCTCAGTCCATGCCCAGACACTGTAGGAGAGCACTGGCTGACACAGACAAAAGCCATTCTGGGAGCTGTTGGAACAGCTTAATGGGACATAAATTGCTTGCCAGCCCCCAGTCCCATACTCTGTCTCTAGCTTAGCAGTGTAGACAAAGCCACAGTGTCTCTGTGGTGCCAGCTTGGCTTGACCCCACACTTTGCTCACTTGATGTGATAATTTAGCTCCTGCACTTCCTTTTGAAGTAGTTCCCTTCATGAGAAAACTCAGGCACAAGAGGTGTAGTGTATTCAGGATCTGCTCGGGGCAGTTCAGCTGTGAACCACGCCAAGTTTGGCCGTGCTTGAGCTCTGCTCCAGTGGTATTTGCATCTTTGTGTGCCCTAACCTGACCTACTTCTGTGCATGTGCCTTTGGCATCAGGTTCTAATTCCAGGGCCGTGCAACACAGCTTTCTCAGAATTTCAAGCACTTTGAACTATAAAAAAAACCCCAAACCAAACCCAGCAGAATAAGTCATTGCATCTTGGGGCACCATATATAGCCCAGAGGAGTTACAAGCCAGGTGCTGTGCAATGTGGACATGAAATGAGCTGATCTGAAAGGTGCTTGTTCACAGCAGTGTGCTTGGGAGCCAGTTAGCTTTAACTGGAAATAGAGCACTAGACTATCTCCCTTTCTGGTCCACAGGCACGATAGAAGGATGCTGCTGGTCATACCATGTTTCTGTATGAGGCAAGCTGTTCTTGTTAATAGCCAGCAGCTGTTCCAAATCCTGCCATTTCTTACCAAGAGTTGCAACATGCTAATATTTAGACTTAAAAGCCCTAACTGATCTTCCATTTAAAAAGTACTACATTAAACTCTGATATACTCGAATTAGAAAGCATTTCATTTCAAGAAATTTTCTATTTTCTGATTGAAATCTGTGTAAGTTGGCTATAATTGCTTATGCATAAGTATCCCTATATGCTATTAAAAATGCCCTGACACACAATGCTTTGTGGAACATTCCTGCCACAGGGACATCCATAGTTTTCATATGCTCAAGATCAGTTGGATACATTCATGGAGGAAAGATCTAGGAGAGACTAACAGAAATCCAAAAGCTGTATTCTGAGGTAGTCCCTGACCTACAAATTGCCAGAGCCCAGGAAAGGTTTTTCTATGCTGCCCCTGTTCTTTATATTACTCCTGAGACTGCTGCTCCTGTCGAGATACTGAGATATAGGGATCTTTGAGCACGTACTGCTGATTTTATGCTCTTATTTGCAGTTCCCAATAATATTTGCTTTTGCAAGTGTTGAATTTTTATTCTTCTTCATGTTCAAATATATTCAATCTTATTTTTGGAAACAGAACAACAGCTGTTTAAAAATGAAACTGCTGTAAATGAAGAGTAGATTCTGAAACTGCATGTTGTTGACATTGTCCTTTACAGAGCTGGAAACTGTCATACCAAGCAGTATTATGTAAGAGAATAGTGGTGCACAAATGTTGCTGCAAAGCCTACAAATATTGTACCCTTGTCCCTTAGGGCTGATCTTCTGCGAGACACAAACAGAAGATGACTGTAGAATGAGAGTGTAACATATACAATGCATATTAAATAATTGGCACATATTGGTTGTATTCAAGTGGTGGTATAGGTATTTCCTTCTTTTTGCTTGTTTTTACATAAAACTACAGGTAGGGAGGTTTTATAATGTTAATTTATATGTTTGATATATTGGCTATTTAAAACAGAGGGTTTGTGTCTGGAGCTGAGTAGGTGAGGACGGAGGTGGGAGGGGGAATGGATCAGCACAAGAAGCCAGAGGAATCTGTTTCCATGAGGAACAGAAAGGACAGCCCATGGCTTTCACCATCCCTGTGTTAGCTTTCTACATGACACCAATAATAGCAGCAGTAATTCTGGCTTCCAACTGCAATAGTTAATCAGTTTCACAACATTTTTGGTTTTTTTATCTGACCATCAGTTGTGACTACAAGAAAACTGAGAACTCTGGCAAAACTTCATCCTTTGACTTGTGCTCATCATAAATATGATTGTGCCTCATTGAGCGTGTTGTAAGTGCAGAAGGAAATGGCCTCTGAGTTACACTTACGGGTTTAAGTATAAACTACTTTGTCAGCCCCTTACCTTTCTGTTACTGAAATTTTATGAATGTAAGTTGCTCATTTTCTGCTTAAAAGTCCAAGGCTTGCTGGCATACCACCTTATGCTTTGGTAACACTATGGTGATGTGAATTACTGGTTTTGTAGTTTTGAACCTTTGCTGAACACCTTTTCCTTTCTTTGTATACTGGTCATTTGCTTAATGCATAGTTGTTTTTTGGAGTTGCTAAACTCATCATTTCATAGTGCCTATTGATTTTAAAGTGATACTTCTGCTCTTTTCCCCCCAGTTTTTGTGACCTAATTGTATCTCTTGAGGATTGCTATGGTAATAACTTCTATTTTCTTTATCTGCTGTGTGTATTAATTTTAGTCTGTACTGATTTTAGCTATAACCAAAAGAACTAGAACAGAAGCACTGACCTATTTGTATTGTGTTAGATAATACACATCTTCAGTAGAAAGCAAGGTGCATCTTCAAAATGGGTCATGTCCTGAAATCCCGACTAAAGTTTATGTGAAGTTCAGTGTATTTTTAAAAATGAGAAACAAAAGCCTCACTAACATGACATGAAAGTGAGAAATTCACCTGTAACTGGACTATCTTTAAAAATTGCATAAAAGTATTTTAGTCATGACAGTTAATTGAGGGTTAATTGACAGTTAATATTACTAGCTGTTACTTAGTTGATGTGACATGAAAGCCAGCTCCCATATCTGTGCATGTAGTAAATACTCAGATTTTTCTACAATATGTCCAGTTACGTAATGTGCAATTCTATATACCTAGCTTAAATGCTACTTCAAGATGACATTCCATATAGTGTTTAATAGTGATGGTGCTGTTCAAACGAATTCTCCATAATCTTCCAAAAGTATAGCTGATTTGAAACAAGTGTTTTACAGATAAAATAGTGTGTTCTAAATATACTAAGTTAATTGAAGATGCTATATAAGTAGTATTAGTAAGGTCACTGTCCCATCTGTCCTTGCAATATTAATTTATGTTTTATCTTTATTTAATATTAAATTCTGCATCTTTTGCCCTTTAAAATGTCTTCATGCAAAGTGTGTTACCGAGATTAATAACTGCAGAGGCTGCTCCCAAGGCTGTGAGTCCTTAGACTCACTGTGAAACCTAGAGGCAATGACTTTCTTAAGCTATGGTGCTTGCCTTAAGAAGGGAAAATAACTTTAGTTCTTCTATAACATTTTATAGCTGTGCAACCATGTCATGGTGTGCTCTGGCTTCTTTTTCATTCTTGACATTCCCAGGGGAACTCTAAATCCCTGTTCAAATGTGTCATGGAGTTAGTTATAAAATCTAAATTTATCTTCATCTTTGCAATGAACACTAGAATACCTAAGTACTCTTACTAAGAAACAGTCAGGTTTCCATTGTTCATTCTAAATTGTCTTTGGAAACTACTAGATGCATTCAACTCTTCCTTCTGCAACTTTTAACAAAGCTTTGAAATTTATTTTCTTTTTAAATTTTGTCATATTGTTATACATATATTTATATTCTTACATATTTATATAAATTATATTATTATCTATTTTATTCAATATAGATATTTCTCTAATAACTAATATCTGGAAATGTATTTGAAAGCTGGGAAGACTTGATTTGAGAGCATCTGTTCATATGGTAAAGCTCAGCTGCTTCTTTAGATAGCTTAATGTCTCCATAGCAAATATATAAAGATACTTATGAGATCTTTTATTGCATGTTTGTGTTGTCTATTTTTAGCATTATTTTTAAGACTTGTCCCTGTAAGACTCTGTAGAAATACAGTGCAACTCTACTAGAATTTCTTTTTTGTCTTTCATCATAAATTGCGATTTGATGCTTAAAAGGATGAAAGAATCACAGACAACTAGGTTGGAAAAGACCTTTGAGATCTCTGAGTCCAACCCATGACCTAACACCACCTTGTCAATTAGACCCTGGCACTGAGTGCCACATCCAGTCTTTTCTTAAACAAAAAAGATCTTTAAAAAAGTTCTTTCATTTATGTACCAGATATTCTCCTTTAGCATGTGTAGCTTAGTTGAATTGTGCATAGTTTGTGTTTAAGGGTTTACTGTAGTTTTTGTTTTTATGGGGAGTAAAATTGCAATTTGACACTTTATAATGTATAAGAATTTTCAAAACGATACTGTCAAAATAAGAAGCTGTGCAATTTTTGTAGTTTTATTCCATCTTTCGTTCCCTTCTAGGGCTGGGCATGGGCTCAGAAAAACACTTGAATTTTGGGATTGTGGGGTTAGTGCCAAGTGTGCCAAAGTGGGTGCTCATTTGTACAAGAACAAAGCAAGAAGGGCCCCAATCTTGCACAATCCATGCAAAAGTTCCTATAAAATCAGCCTGCTTCAAGAGAGAGTCCTCTGTGAAATCGGTGAAGGTCCTTGTGAAATTAGTAAAGGGATCAGTCCATGATGTGGAGCCTTGATTTTTTTGTGATTGTGCTGCTTTGTTGCGATCAAGAAAGGCTAAAAGCCTGTGTGCAGAATGCTGCAAAAATCTGATGTAAAAAGTAGGACAAAGCACTCATCAGCTTTGTATAATTACAGTTGCTTTGTTATAGTACAGTTTAAAAGTACATTTATATTTAGACTATTTTATTCTTACTGAAAATCAAAATAAAATTTAAAAAAATATTCTTTTTTTGCCAAACCAAATAATTAGGGCTACTTCCCATACATAAGAGTGTTTAGAACAAGGTCAGTTCTCATACTAATTAATTGTGTGTTTTATTACAGTTCACAACATTTAAATGCAGACGTTTTTCTGAAAGTTTTATTAGACAGGAAATACTCCTCTTCAAACATTACTTCAGAGTTTGAACTTGTAACTTTTAAAATGTTTGGTCTTGGGACCTTTATGAAGAGTCTGCAGAACTTGACAGAAGCCAACCAGGCCACACAGAGATCAGTGACAGCACTTGGGGTGAAGAAATTACCAAATCAATCGACTTATCCTAGGGACCCTTGGCTTTTGAAGAAGTTGTCTTAGAACTGTTTGTTCATTGTGCTTCACACCAGTGAAGGGTTTCATGCTGTTTTTCCCTATCAGTTGTGAAGTGGTTAAATTGTGTGCCCTGAATGAAAACCTAATTTGCACATTATTTTTGGTTGGGCAGTATTTCCCCTTTCTATTCTGTAGATGGGTTCTTGAAAGCTGTTTCCTTTGATAAGGCTCCCACCTCAACAAAAGACAATCCTACTAAGAAGAAAATTGATTGGCCTGTCCCTGGTGCTCTTTTGGCAGGTGTCAGTGGGAAGCTGCTGGATATGGAGAGGAGTAGAGGAAATATAAGATCTTTTGACAAATAAGATAATATGAGAAAAAAATAAATAGCTTACAAAAATGTAGAGGTTCCAGAATGTTTTACTACGTAGCAATATAAAACTTGGAACACCTACATGCCATGCAATATAAAAATGTGCCGAAAGGCACTGGATATTTTCTGTACCAGTCATTATCTTCAGAATCCACAGCATGAAGATTACGGGCTGCATGTGCAGCTTTGGATCCTCATGCATAGCTTTCAGGGATGTAAAAAACCCCCTGGAAATAATTGTAAATGCACTTTGCCATTAAAAGGCAGATCAATTGCATTCCTCTTCTATATTGCAACAAAGTGTACCAGTTGGCTGCTAATTATGAATAAAGACATAGCATTTTTTTAACCTTCCAGTCTTCAGGTTTGAGTGTTTATTTTAGGGATTAAGCTGGAAGAGGTTTGGAAGCAAGCCAAGTGTCAGTGGTGTTACTGTTTTAGGCTTTATCACAGCATCCAGTCCAAAGAATGGATCTCAGTCTTCTTGCACTTCTAAAACAAATCCAAGTGGTTTCTCAGGTTTTTCCAGTCTACCTTTTCCATTGCTGTATTCCTTTTTTTTTTTCTTCATGATACAGCAAATTTTTGATGGAAAGCTCTTGTCTCCTGGTTGGCCATATTAACAGAAGGATGAGATGTCAGAAACTGGTTAGCTTTAGTTTTGGGATTTTTGTGATTTTTTCACATTAGCAGCATCCAGTTTATATTTTGTAAGTTGTATTTGTGAGAAGACATTATTACCTTATCCTGCAAACCTGAGAATAATAATCTGTAGTGTGAGGCCTGTGAAAGGTACAATTTAGTATGAGAGAATAAAAATCATAACATGCTTATAACGAAATGGTCTAATGCTTAATATCTAAGTATTGTTGGAGAATAAAAATACAGAATCAAACCCTGAACAGAATTCAGTACTGATATTTCTAAATTCCAAGAAATGCGAATATTTTAAAACAGTAATATATGTATATTTATATGAGAGGTACTAGATGACCTTTAAAGATAATTTTCAATCCAATCTTAAATAATGCTCATTAAGTTTGGAGATTTTTTTGAACTATAATTTTAATTAGCAACTACACTTGCCATTTGATACCGTGAAATTGGTCTCTCTTATTTTGGTACAGAATAAGTAATTAATGATTCATCTGTTCTTATAGCTAGCCAATTTATATTTTATGTTGCCAGCTGGTTTATGATATGTCAGTGAGACAGAGAAAGGTATCATGGGTGTAATACATGAAAAATACAGGGTTTATCTACTGGTACATAGACACAAGCTAATCGGCAAGTGGAATTGTGACCTTGTGTTCCTGAAGATATTATGAAATCTGCATATTCTGAAAATTATGAAAAACAGATAGCTTGTAAGCAGAAAAGACAAAAGTATTTCCACAAATGAGTGGAGAGTTCTGTAACTGGAAATGGACTATTAAGTTATTCACCAGTGATATTTTTACTGGCCCCCTTAACTGGATCGTCAATGTCATGTGTTGGAGGTACTTATATTACTGGGTGTTCTCTTTAATTTTATCATTTTTACTGTGTCAGCTTTTATTATCATTAACAAGTAGGCTCACAGACTCAATTGTGTCCCAGCAGGATTTCAGATTATTCCTCAAATTACAGCAATTTGTCATGATGTCAATGTTTTTTAACCTATAACCTTAGGTTACCTAGAAAGGCTGCAGAGCCTGGATTTCACATGCCACAGATTCAATTTATATTGTGTGTAAACAATTACAGGGCCTCAAAAACAAACAAAAGGCAGTCAAAATCAAAACTAAAGGTCAGAGTCTAGCTTGTCATGAATCCATTCTAATTGGATTTTTTTCCAAATGGAATACAGGCAATGCAATAGCATCAGCTCTTGGCCATAAATGTAGTAGAGGTGAGTTAGGTTCTCATTAATGACAGAACCTTTACTGGTGGTGGCAGGAACAGGATTTTGAAGAATTGCTGTGGCAACAAGTATTTCTCATTATATGTGACTGTAAAAGTTTTCAAGGGTTTTGATTGTATTGTAAGAGATAAATGAGCTAAATGATCTTCAAGCTGAAAGAATGTTCTAGTTCAGACACACCAAAGCTGGGGAAGGGAAGAGACTGACTGTTCATCCTCTCATGTGAGTCCTCAGTGCTGGGGAACGTGGGAACGGGTGGCCTGAAAGCCCTGGGCCAGCCCTGCTGCCTGTGGTGGCCAGAGCTCTTACAGGACCCAGCAGTGCTGATGTCTGCCCACACCAGCAAGCTGTAGGACAACTCTGCTGCACCATGGAGGTTGGGGCAAATGTACATCCTTCACAAAATGTGTGTGAGATGTTGGAGTGTCAGAGAGAGAATTGGATGGTTAAATGCAAGGTAAAATTGCTATTTTTTGTTCTCATTTTATTCCGTTCTTATTATTTTGGCTATTGCCATGGTATGTTTACCTGCTTGCTTATTCTTGAGCTTTGCCTGTAACAATGTGATAGAACAAATAGTTTACTGTCCTTCCTCTGAAATTATATTGTATAAAATTAATGGTCTATTCATGTGTTTTCTGGTGAACTTGAAAAGCTACCATCATTGGCACAAATAAAAGATAAACCTTCCTGGTTTATTATAGATTAATTGAATAATTAAGAAGCCACTCTTAATTACTCTCCCAAGGAGTTATAGAAATTACACTTCTAAGTGCTACTGAGGAAATCTTTAGATTAAATTTCTTTAACTAGAACTATGCAAATTGCATACTGCCAGATGTTTCTGGCACATCTTACTTGAAAGAATTTTTTGATAATACAGCTGCATGTTAAAATTTTTAAAAGTGCTTAACTGATGTGGGGGTGAAATTTATAGTTAACTACAAAACAGTGCTTAGCTATATACTTGAATATATGTAGTCAAGCTGATAGGATGCCTGTTTGTGGAAATGGCTACATTTACCAGGTTGTTCCCATTTCTCCACTGAGTTTCTGAAACTAAGAAATGACTCTGAAAGCTCAAGCTGAGCTTAGAGTATTTCTTGCATGCACATGTTTAGCCTAACAGAAAATGCAACTGTATTTCCTTTTTTTTGTTTTTGACACTGTGTTAATGTGGGTTAGCTTTGATGGAGGGGGTGCGCAGCAGTATTATCTGGCAAGGAAGAAGATTCATTTTACAAGGAGATAGGATTTTTTAAAAGCTTATACAGGTCAACTGTGTTTATGGGCAAAGCAGAGCAATGACAACTAAAAATCAGTGGCACTTAGCTATGGGATAATCAGAAAAGTCAGGATCATGGGCAGTGTCAGCTGTCAGACTGTGAGGCAGGTTATCGTGAGGTAAGAATGGCAGTGGGGGTGTTGACGGAGGAATTCTGTAACTAAAGAGATTACATAGATGACAGTGGGTATGAGGAACAGCCTGTAGTCATTAGCATATGTAATTTCATCTCCTTCTCTGGAGATGCTCAGAAGCCGTCTGGATGTAATCCCCAGTAATGAGCTCTTGGGGACCCTGCTTGAGCAGGGAGGTTGGACCAGGCAACCTCCAGTGCTCCCTTGCAACCTTAACCATTCTGTGATTCTGTAATTTTGTGATTATGGTAGACACCTTTATTTCAAGGTGATTGTGCCCTCCCAACCCATACGATACACCAGCCTCCTCTCTTACAGCCTGCACTCATGGCACGAAGGATCGAAGGACATCCCTCCTGATCTATCAGGGTTTTTCAGAGGAAAAACCTTGATGTCTCTACAAAAAGTCAGTTTTCTGCTGCTGGGGTCTGCAGTGTTGATTTTCTTCTGCTGTGCCCACCCTGGTGACTTTTGAATTTGTCTTTATTCCCGTCAAACTGCCATAAGCACAGCTCACTTCCCTGCTTTCCCAGACTACTCATTGTTTTACTGCTTCTGTTCCATCCTCAGATCGCTGGTTACTGTGCCCTTAGCTGTGGTGTCTCATAGATAGTTTTCTTCATGCCTCCCCAGGTAGTTGTTCCTTGAAGCTTAGAGACATCATTCTCTTTTCTTTGATTTATAATTGTCTTAAGCATACCGTTATTGCATTACTTTTCCCATGCTTTGGTCTTTGCATTGCGCTGGCTCAGCAGTTCATTAGTTTAAATGAGTTCATTCTCTTACAGATTACAGATGTGTTAAGACATAGCATTTATGCTTGCTCAGCAACTGCGTTAATCCCTGTCTAGCTGTAAGTAAGGTTAAATATAATTTTGCAGAGTTTAGCAAAACTTGTACTATTAAGTGACCACTCCTCCCCTTCTTTTTTGTTAAAGTGGTTAGTGATGCACTGGGTCTTGGTTTTGCTTAGCAGACCTTTCTTCTCCAACAGCAGCTTATGCTGGGGCATTTTGGCCTCTGAATTTTCTCTTACACACTATTGCATGCAGTTGTGGTTCCAGCTCCTGTTCAGATGACTGTTTTTCTGTTACACAAAATAAGTGCAAAAACTTGGAACTGACCTCAAGATTGGCTCAAAATTTTCATATTTCCTGGCCATGGTGAGCATCTCCATCACAGAGACACAGATGTGTTCTTTTTACTTGGGATAATTTCTGGTTCTACAAATAATACATTTTTTTTATTAATGCCTGGTGCAACTTTAGCAGGAAATACGGTAAATGTCCATACTCAGATTTTTTTTTTCTCTTGAACTAAAAGGAAATGATACTGTATTTCCCATATGACTTAGCAGCACACAATTATGTAATAAGGTAAGACTGCCTCCTATTTATTTTCCGGGAATAATACTCTGTGTCACCAACTATTAGGACTATATTAATACTCAGGCTCTAGATCTTATACCAGCAAGGATGTATCCTTTGTGACCTTATTTAAGACATCTAAGCTCTAGAAAGGAGTGTATGAGTGTTTGTGTTCAGTGTTCCTGGCTGCTGGTTCAAGGGAGTTCCCCCTGCGTGGGCAGTTTCTACACTGAGCAGGCAAAGCTCTTCACGCGATGTTTCCAGATTCTCCCTGGGGCCAGGCACTTCTGGGGTTTCCATTGCAGCACTTAATTTGTAGGTGCCTAGTCCTTCGTTAGGTTGCAAAATCAATTAATAGCTTTCCACTTGTACTCTCCCTTGTAAGCTTTCCTATAATTTAATTTGTACTTACTATGTTTTGAGCCAAAATAAAACCTATTTCATTTGATGTTTGTGCTTCCATTCCTTTCAGCTTAATCTGACAGGAGTCTTCTCAGTCATTGTTGACCTTGGAATTCTCAAACTCCAATGTCAGATCACCTATGTGCTTTATTATGTTTTTCTGACCTTTGATTACTGCTGTTGGTACGAGGGTGGCCAGAAATGGAACAGAACCTTTAGGTGCATTTGCTATTTACTGCAATGTAGTATGAGATTTCATACTCCTCAAAATTTTGGGTTTAACATGTCTTGCAAACTTCTAATATCATTCAGTACTAGACTTCTTTCTACATTCCTGCATACAAATTACTTTTTTTTCTCACACCACTGAATGCTTATGTGTTTGTTTCTTGTGGGCTGGTGGTTTTTTTTTTTCCTATTTTAAATAGCTTGGATTTATTTTTAGCTTTTGTTTTGCCAAATAAGTATTATTTCATAAATTTCAGCTCTTACAGCAAGTGCAGCATTTGTTATTGTACATCAGATGCTACAGTAGTTTAAATATTTGGATGATCTGGAGGAAAGGCTAACAGCAAAATCATTGTTTATATTGACACAACTAGGTTTTTGAGAGATTTCCTTTCTCTTGAGGCTGTTTCAGCAATATTTCAGTAAATATTATGTACAAGAAAAATATCTAGTGCTGTATCATTTTCTAGAACAGCTTTTTGTTTTGCTTTTTTGTTGCCTCTGTGGCCCAGGATGGCTGGGATCTGCAGGTGCTTCAGATGGATGGATTTGCAGTCACCTTGGTTATTGTAGAACATAGAAATATGCAGCTACTCTTTGTGTTGTAAGGTAAAGCTGGAGAAAAAGCTGCTTGAATGATAACTATCTGAATTAATTACTTACACTGGTGAAAGGAAGGAGTCAGGTTGAATGTCCTGTCAGATGCCATGTCATTATTCTGCAGTTCTGTGAATAACATAGTATTTTGGGCTAAGTTCCCTTCAAACTGTCATCTTTGTATGAATGTAGAATTCAAAACCAGTAATAAATGATCCTGTACGTGGATTTTATTTAATAGACTTGCCATGTGCAGGAATTGTTCCTGAGTTATTATTAGCTGCAATATTTTGAGGTCTGAATTAGCAAAATGTTAAGAAGGATGCCTGTGGTTTGCATTTTAATGTTAGAGTGAATACAATCTGCTAGTTTGATTTGGTTTCTAATTATTTTTAAGTCTGAAAAATCATGGAATCATAGAATGTTAAGGGGTTGGAATGGGCCTTATAGATCCCAACCCCTCCTGCCATGGGACAGGGACACTTCCCACTAAACCGGGTTGCCCAAGGCCTTACCCAGCCTGGCCTTGAATGTTGACAGGGTTGAGGCAGTGGCAGTCTCCCTGGGAAACCTCTTCTCGTGCTTAACCACCTTCACAGTGAAAAATTTCTTTGTAATATCTAACCTAAATTTCTCCTCTTTCAGTTTGCACCCTTCTCAATTTGCACCAAATTACACCTACAAGAACTTCTTGTCCTTTCACTACAGTTCCTGACAAATATTTTAGAAGTGTTACAAATTCTCAGTCAGCTTCTGATATTTTATGATAGGCCATAGTATTTAAAAGAATTTCCTGTTTCCTCACTTGATCTTATGTGGAAAGTTTGTTTCTTTGTACTTGCTTTGATCTCTTTCCTCTGGATTTTTTTTTTCTGTTGAAGTTGTTCAAGCTCCATCTCTCGAGATTTCTGTATCTTATCAGCTTAATCTTTTCAGAATTCTGAGTTTTGGAAGCTGTCTTAGAAACTGTTTTAATTTTTCCATAGTTTGACTGTGTAGTAGCCTGACCACCCAGATGCCACCCCAGGGTACTGCTGAAATGTGTGTTTTGGTCCATTGCTATTCAGGAAGGATGAATATCACCCTCAGCATGGGTTTGAATGCTGTTCTCACTTGCTTTTCTCCCTCTCTTCCCAATTCTTTTTTTGGATAAATATGCACACAAATATGTCTACACAGTGTAAGAAATTCTGACAGTGCCTATATTCCTACTATAAATTCATTTTTCAGGTCCCTTTCTGATCTGTGTTTTAAGCAACACTTCTTTGGATTGACCAGGGCCAAGTGACAATTTTATAATTATTTCACACCATGGATGTATGTGTAGGTTCTTATTTAGTCTCTTTCCAGGCTTTTCAGTCTCAGCAGGCTCTATGGCCTGCTCCAAAGCCTGACATCTGTAAGCTATTTGAGATGTGGATCATCCTGTCTTAGGGTATGAAGTTAGGTTTGTACTTGCAGCCTCGCCTGACTGTGCAGTGATAGGTCTTGTCTGGAGAACATTTCTGACAGCATGCTGGGTGACTGCCCAGGGAGGCAGCACACAGCTCTGTCCTGAGGCTCCACTGCTGTGACAGTCCCCATCAGCAGCCTCTGGCGCTGTGTGCTCTGATGCCTGAGATCTGTTCATCATGAACAGCCACTGAAACATTTCCTTCATGATTTCCAGCCCTTTCCAGCAGGACTTTAACCATCCTTCTTAGGATCTACTTCTGCTTTACAAATTCATAATTTTTTAGTAGTGCAGGTAGATTTTCTGCTTTTTGTCAGCAGGAAAGGGCATAACATAAAAATTTTAGTTTGAATAAATTATATGCAGCACGATTTTAACGGTGTGCATTAGAGACATACATTTTATTAAAGAGTTTTGCTCCCCTGCACAGCAGGAGAGCATGGTAGTGAGCTT
The DNA here is from genome assembly GCA_013400735.1 of Pomatostomus ruficeps. Lineage (NCBI taxonomy): Eukaryota > Metazoa > Chordata > Aves > Passeriformes > Timaliidae > Pomatostomus > Pomatostomus ruficeps. The sequence continues at coordinate 8,573 of VYZT01033853.1, read as the reverse complement.
TACTGAAGTTGTAGGGTAATTTGGAGAGAGGATGTTGTCATAGGGTGTCCCTTTAGAGAGAAAGTGACCCATACACACCAAACAGCAGTAACAAAGTACGTGCTGTCTCACACATTAGGTATGAGGCAACATGCAAGTGATGTTGTGTTTGAGTTAATTAATACCTGTATAAAGTATTTCTAAAACTAAATTAGCAAAATTAGTAGTATGCTTTCTCTAGCATGTAAAGGAATACCAAACCTAACATAATATTTCTTGTTTGGAATATACTTACATTTGCATTAGCATTTCAATTTGAGAAACTTGGGAGCAGAGTAACCTCTGTAGAAAGTTAAGGGCTAAGTTGGAAGCATTTGTTTCAACACTTGTCCCCAGCCCTACTTTCTTCCTCAGCTCAGGCTCTGTTTTCCTTTGTCCACCAGGGTCCCTGGCTTGCTTTGCACAGTGACAGGCCCTGTCACTGAGAGGTTTTCTATGTGAAACTCATCTTGAACCCCTCTCCTATGTTTTTTTTCTTTTACTGTGATGTAGTTTGCAGTGGAGTAAATAATCTCTCTCATGTTTTAGAGGACATAGAAGCATGTTTTAGAAACAGATGAGCTTCATTTGCTAGGAACAGACTCTCATAAGTATCAGAATTGCTCAAGGGTCCTGCATCAGTCTCCATGTGATGACTGCAGTAGAGAAGACTGTGTTTATGCTCTTGTAATCTTTGGTTTAAATAGGCAAAGCAGTGGAAGAGTGAAAAAGAATAAGGAAGATAAATGACATGGCTAAAGCCTCACAGATGACAGTAGTGCTTGGTCTTTAATTCTTTAACCTGTGCTTTTTCCCTTAGACTACTCCTCCCATTCCTGCTGCAGTCACTGAATAGGCTTAACCTCCAAATTAGTAAACTCTGGGAAAACTTCCAGCATCTCCTTTTGGCATCTTGTCTGGTTTTTCTGCTTTTCCTTCCCCTATGATTTTGCAGCCTTTCTTTCCAGCTCTTGCTAAACCTAGATCCTGCTGAAATCTGTTACAGTATTCTGAAATTTACCAAATTAAAACTTGCCCCTCAAGTGTGCAGAACTCACCTGGAATTTGTTAATGCTCTTCTTACCTGCTTCCTTGAGCTCACTAACTGATAGGTTGCAGGACTTGTTTTAGATGTGATTTTAAAACACAAAAGGATCAGGCAAGGATGCAGTTGTTGTTTTTAATTCAGCTCCAGCTCTTTGGCTTCAGGCTTGTTCTGGCCTGATCAGGCCAGTCCATAGGAAACAGTTTATGTTTTCAAATTCTTCCTTTCTTCATAGCGAACACCTGAAAGCAGTGCCCAGTGTAGGTTGCCAGACTGGATTAACATATCATTATGGAGCACAGAGAGAGTCGTGGTGTGCAGCTGCTGTGGTAGGATGGGGAAACCTCAGTTCCAGACCGAATGATGCAGTGGCCCTGGAGAGGAACTTGTATCACAGAGGGGCATCCTGGGGGCACCGGAGCGTCATAGCTCAGGACATCTGTTTTGCTTCAGGGAGTCTTCTTGCAGGAACCCTTATGTCCAAATATCCTGGCTGCATTCTCTCTTTTAGTAAAAATCATTAAATCAGGCCCAGAGCTCTTCATATTGATTAGTTTCACCACTCTCATCAGCACACCACAGAAAAATAAGAGCAAAACCGCTGGCTCCTGTGTGAAAAACGGTGAGTGTGGTGTGTACTCAGTTCAGCCCAAGCTCTACTTTTCTGCAAACCTTGAAGTGGCACTGACTCAGCCCAGGGTCCTTACACAATGTTCACCCAAACAGAGAGGGTGAAAGCCATTGACGGGAGTTGGCTTCTGTAATTTAAATTACTCAATGATAACTCTTAATTGCTTGCTTTCCAGAATTACCAGCTGCTGAGAGGCATTAGTTTTACTTTGTGTCTGGAGTATGTCGGCTAAAAATAAATTACTTCTTCTGGGCAGGTGTTATTTTTAGATTTAACACAACAAAAGGTAGTGTGTTGAAGAAACTTTCCCTTTTTGAATAATGACATATTTTTCCAATTGTGATAGCAGCCATTAGTTTTTTCAAAATTGTTGGGCTGCATCATAGTATTAAATATTTAATGACTTAAGACTGTGTAGCAAAATATGAATTAAATGCTATAAATGTGAATATTCTAAATGATTACATTTGAGGTGTTCGAATAAGAAAAAGTTAATTTTTACTTGAGAGCTGTGATTGATATAATTTTTCTTCTCTTGCATTTTATGTTAGTTTTTGGCAGCATCTATTTGATTTTGTTTAGCTCTCGGAAATAATCTAAAAAGGAACTGCATGGTAATGCTGTATATTATGTTACATAAACAAATACAAAAGGGACTTCAGAAATGTGTGGGAATGCAGATATGTATTTTTAAGGCAAACTCTTACCAGAGAAATTTATGATACATTCATTAATATCACAAAGCCATTAGCTTAATTCCTTTGCATGTAGGCAACATATAATAATCTGTACTTGAATGACTTCAAAATAAGCAGTGATGGGAAGATGTCTGTACTGTTGCTGCCTTAATCCATGTGGGGTAACTTCCCTCCAAGGCACAGAGCTCATGCCCTTGTCTCTGCCATCAGGGCTGAGCTGGTTTGGAGCTCTAACTTGTTTAAAGTTAGCTTGGTTTACCTTAGCTGCTGCAATTTGCAATGTAGATTTAGTCTCAAACATAGGGGAGGGCACGATCCAGAGTGAATGTTCATTCTGGACAGCAGTACTAAGAAAGGCAAGGTGGCAGAGAAAGCTACTATTTTAAAGTTAGGATTTTCAAATATTGAGAAAGAAAACTACACAAACTCAAGGGAGTCAATTTGCTGTCTCATACCTGGCTGAGAGCTCTGAGTCCCTTCTCTGTCAAGCTGAGTAGAGCTTGACAATAGCTTTTTATCACATTATAATTCCTTGTTGCTTTGTCCTTTTAAATGAAGGTATTTTGAACAGTAGTATGACTGTACTATATAATCTTATTTTTATGGGTATTATGAATAAATAAATAAACAAACAGCAAAACTAATTTGCCAATGGCCTAACTGGAGAAGTCAGTAGCACGGCATTTTACATCTCTGTGCATATGCAAAAAGGGAGAGAACATCTGGCTTATAAATATTTTTTGTTGGTGAGCAAATTCAAATACAATGAGCTATAATTGTCAAGGGTTGGTTAAGTATTTTGGTGTATTTTTTCTGCAGCTGACTAATTGTATGTGTTACTTTATTACATTTGAAGATAAGAAACTTTGCACTGTTTTGCCCAGTTTGCAGATAGTAGGATATGGTTACAAGCAAATGCTGTCAAAGCTCTTAAAGCCCTCCTCTGATGTCACAAACATTAAATTAAGGTAATATTTTAAGTTAGTCTGCTTTTGGTGAAATTTGTGCAATTTCTAAGGATTGTTTTTTACCATCGCAGTGCTTTAAAACTCTTGTTCTTTAAAAATAAATAAAGTTATGTGCCAATTGAAAAGTCAGTTTCATTTCATTTAAAGCCACCGTATTTTACTAAATGAAGTACAGAATGATCTGTTCATGAAAAGTTTAGTTAGACAAGGAAAATATTTAAGTATTCCACTACTATTTCTTTCAACTGCAGTTCAAGCTTAATTATTGTAATTCAGATGGAGTGATGAATTCAGGGGTAGTAAAATGGAGACTTGGAGTACCTGATGATGTTCTATTTCAGATATTGAGAGTTTTAATTATTAAAGGTTGTGCTCTTAGTGTCTGACAAAGCTAGAGGCCCTTCAGGAAAATGTGTTTAAGAGAAGAACATAAATGTTCTGCAGGAGCAAAACAGGATGGCCATGTATTCAACAGGTGTTTATAAATAGGATTACACAGTAACCTTCAGGACAAATTGCCTTCTAATGCCTAATTCCTCCCTCTCTTCTGCTGCAGAGCTTCCTGCTGGAAATGTGATGAGCAGACATGATCAACAGTCATTCAGCCAAAGATCTGTTCTCATCTTCTTCAATTCCTTTCTGTTAGACTACCCTGTTACCAAACCTTACCTTCTCAATTCCATTTGTATCATAAATAGTTTTTGATTCCTTCCTCAGGGTACTAGCTGCCTCTGGCTTCCATTTCTGGCTTTTTTTTTGGTTGGTGTTGGTTGGTTGATTGATTGTTTTTTTGTTTTGTTTTCCCCTCTGCTTTCCCCTTTCTCTGATTCTTCTGCCTAAAACTCTGACAAAGGGAAATACAGGTTTATTCCTCTCTTTAAATATTTTCTCTCCCTGTCCTATGAGATTTTTCTCCTCCTGGCACAGATCCATTTTTTGTTTATTTTGTTCCTTTTAACTCTTCCTTTACTGACACCCACAGTCTGTATTGGCATCTGTGTCATGCCTGCTCTTGCCTTGTACTTTCCTCCTTGACCTGCTAGCCAGTCCTCCTCCTTTTATGTCTGAGCTCATTTTATTCTTGTTATGCAGTTATTTTTCAGCCTCTTGAATCCAGTTTATTGCTTCTCTCCACAGTCTCTAATGACCTTCTTTTGAAGAAAGCTCTAAACCAGGACTCCATCCTCATTACTGACTCACTGTTTACTTAAATGTTGCTGCTGATCTGTATGTAGCTCTTCTGATTTATAGTTTACTTATAAATTCTTTAAGATAGGACACTCTTTTATTTCTCTGTTTGTACTATATTCAGTTCAATTAGAAGGTTGTGAGTAGGATTGTGAACTACTATGAAAGTCCAAATAATGGATATATTTTTGATTAAAGCTTCCTTCCTAACCACCTTCTCCCTGGGTATTTGACCAGATCAAATTATGTAGGTTATAGGTGGGATTGATAATAAGTAGCTTTTTAGAATGGCACAGCTAGTCATCTGCAAATGTTGGCTCACAAATTTGCATTGTGCTACAAATTTAGAGCAGAGTTTTGCTAATCTTTCTCATGTGAACTGACCTACTTAAGTCAGTGGAGTGCTAATATTTGCCACACAGTAAGGATTTGGCTTATAATCTTAGGGAAAACATTTGCATGCACACTGGGAATATTGTCTAGTGTTTTTGTTAAAGGCTTCCTCCTCATTCTGTTCTTCCTTACAAGATTTTTTTAAACTTAAAAATAGGAAGAAAAAGGTAAGTGTGATTTGACCCAGAAGTGATGCCTACGGAAGTTGTCCATAAACCTCTCTTATTCAAATGGTCATTGGAGAAAATTATCTGTGGATGGGAGTTACTTTTTTTGACTTCACAAAAAAATGTCCACTTGGCTCCTAGGAAAAATGAAAACACCTCTAACTGCTTAAACTACACCTAACAAATAACCCGTGTGGTCTCTAAATGACAGACCATAGAAATTGTAAAGTTTGAACTGATTGAGGACAGATAAAAGGCAGTTATTGGTGAGTTTACATGGAAGAGCAGGAACAGCAAGAAAGGCAGAATTCTCTCAACCACTGCAGAAATTGCCGACATCTTGGTCACAGAAATGTAGAGGTATTTACAAAGAAAATGGTTCCAGTGTTTTTCTTACAGACTGTGTGACTTTTTTGAGATTGTACTAATCGTTGGCAGAATTTATTTTCAATAATAAGTGTTCTATATAATTCTTTTTCTGAGAAAGGAGAGAACACATGTTCATTTTCTGTGTATTTGTAGATAGAAGTTGTTCCTATGCAATTTCAAATGTGCTGCTTGATTTTTGGGCTCAACTGCCCTGCAAGGTGACATTTCTTTCAGTTTTAAGAGTCATCCCAATAACAGGAGGAAGTTTCTCAGTGTTACCTTACAGGGAAATCCACACTCTATAATACATCAGGAACAAAAGGAAGGCTAAGGAGAACCTCCATTCTGTATTGGCTGCAGGGGGAGACATATTAGGTCCTGCACTTGGGTTAGAAAACCCCTGGCAGTGCTACAGGCCAGGGCAGAGTGCCTGGAAAGCAGCCTGGTGGAAAAGGACCTTGGGGGACGTGGGGGGGCGGCTGGTTGACAGCAGCTGAACATGAGCCAGTGTGTGCTCAGGTGGCCAAGAAGGCCAGTGGCATCCTGTACCAAAATTAGTGTTGCCAGCAGCTCCAGGGCAGTGATTGTTCCCCTGTACTCAGCATTGGTGAGGTCATACCTCAAGTCCTGTGTCCAGTTCTGGGCCCCTCACTGCAAGAAAGACATTGAGGTTCTGGAGAGTGTCCAGAGAAGGGCAACGGAGCTGGTGAAGGGTCTGGACCCACAAGTCCTGTGAGGAGCAGTTGAGGGAACTGTGGGTGTTTAGCCTGGAAAAAAGGAGGCTCAGGGGGGATCTTATCACTCCTACAACTGCCTGAAAGGAGGTTTCAGCAAGGTTAGGATTGGCTTGTTTTCCCAGGCAACCAGCAATAGAACAAGGGGAGATGGCCTCAAGTTGTGCCAGGGGAGGTTTAGATGGGGTATTAGGAAAAAATTCTTCACTGAAAGGCTTGTCAAGAGATGGAACAGGCTGTCCAGGGAAGTTTTTGGGGCACTGTCCTTGGAGGTATTTAAAAGATGTGCAGATGTGGGACTTAGGAATATGGTTTAGTGGTGGCCTTGACAGTGCTGGGTTAATGGTGGGACTTGATGATCCTAAAGGTCTTTTCCAGTCTAACGATTCTGTGATTCTAATGCTGTTATCTGCCTTGGGTACCTGACTGAGCACTTAAGCATCCAGTATAAAAAATGGAGAATGAGAGGTTTAAGTGACACGGAGTACATAGGGAGCTTAGGTCCCTAACAGAAGCATCTAGGTCACTAGACCAGGCAGTTTGTCTCCTGCACAGATGCTGAAGGGAAGTGCCTTCTTGACCCAGACTGGTGTAACTGTCATGTTAAACAGTTGAGTGTGAACTGGCTCTTTGTTGTACTCTTTGCCAAGGACTTTGGCACAGTTGGGATTTCATGTCCAGTGCATACTGCTCACAGACCCTTTTGTCTTTGGAAAAACAAATCCAAGGTGAGAACGTAATGTGTCAGGGAAGAGCAAAATAAACCAGCTCCATCACATAGATTAGAACTATTTTGTACAAACTAAATATCAGTATTTGCAAGGCCTCCTTCCTTCTTTCTGAAGGATATGGCAGATACTGGAGAGCTGCCAGTACTGCCACAGGAGTGACAGATGCTCTCCGTGCAGAAATAACATTTCTAGTACTGTCATCCCCAAAACCCACTTACAGGTAAAACATGTTCTGTACGGGTGCAAGTACTGAATAACTTCTCTTCCTTTCCCACCTGCTCAAATGTGAAGATATTACAATATTTACTTGTCATGTTGGAGATGGTTCTGTTTTATTTTGCTTTATTAATGAGAAAAAGAAGAAAGTCATTCTGTTGCTGTTCTTCTTTCCCTCCCAGACTTGCTTCATCCTGAAATTAGATGTTTATGCCTGAGCAGGTTTTTCCATAGTCCTCTACTTTTTTCAAAGTCACATGCCAGTTTATAGGAATAGCAGGGTACTTGAATTTTTCTTCAAGAACTGTATGTGCTAGTTCATTAGAAAGAATAAAAACAAACCCCAAAAAACTGATAAAAAATTCATCCAGTGTTACACAAAATGCTGTAGTAATGATGACAGCTGAATTGTACTTTCTATGTGCAATTCCAGGGCCTAAAGCACAGGATTCTCTCTCCTCAATTGGTTTTGTGGTTGTGGACTCCCTTATCATGCTGTAGTGGTGGTTTTGGTACACAGCCATTTGTTTTCTGTTCAAATATTTAAACTTCAGTGGTGCTTACCTTTTCGGAATACATACTTTCTGCATCAAACAGGCTGTGGTTTCTTGAATAGATACCAAAAGCTAAAGGAAACTGCTTGTCTGTTCAGTTGAAAGAATTTTGCTGTAATATAAACCATTGAACGTTTAGACTAAAGAGCAAGCTTTATTTTACAATGCAACTGAGTAATTTTCCTCTTCTACTTATTTTCATATTTCTGAGTATACATATTTCAACACTGCTTTTCCAAGATGATGGGATAATGAATTGAATGAGTAGCAGGTTTAAGAAAACCCAATGACCTGTGAACATTTCCTTTGTCCAGCTTTTCTTTCCTGTACAGGGAAGCCAGAGAGATTGTTTTAAAATACTTCGTAATTTTACATTTATCTACAACACTGGGGGTAAAAAAGATAAATAACAGTTATTTTATCTTACGTCTTCTGAATGGTTGCCTTATCTCTGACGAATCCTTTTTCACAGGCAGGTATTTGGCAATTTCGGTAATATTTATAGAGGCTGACATTGAACGACTGTTGCTTTTGCTGCAGATGACAGTACGACCAGCACAAAATCGTGGCCGCATGTTCATGTGCAGTACGTGTCGATGCAAACGTGTCTAATCAGCTTGAAGTTTCTTCTCCCTCATCCCCTCCCTCAGCTTTTCTCCTTGCCCATCTCGGCGGCAGAGGAGCTAAAATAATTACCTGCAGTGTCATTTTTCACTTTGCTCCATGCAGATGCGGTGCGGTTGGGCCGCGGGCGGCGGGCGGGGAGGGGCCAGCGCTGATGCAGCACGGGCGTGTGACAGCGGCGCGGCCCGGGCGCTGCGCTGCGCTGCGCTCCGCTCCGGGCGGCTCCCGCTGCAGTCC
>VYZT01033852.1:41130-82336 GCA_013400735.1 Pomatostomus ruficeps | reverse complement strand
CCCAAACCATTCTATGATTCAACTCATAAATAAAAAGAAAGGATGGCTTTATTTTGAACTGAGGTGTTATTGTCTGCTCTTGGAATTTAAAAAGAGTTTAAAAATAAAGCAAGAGCCTCTCTGAAATGAGATGTTAAGATATTCAGACATAGCTGACAATCAGCCTTGGAAGCAGGCAAGGTTTCCTTCCCAAAAACGTGGCTGTGGGGATGGAATCACTGCCGGCTCTGCTGGGTCAGGCTTGAGAATGTTTCTGGTTTTACCTTTTCCCCCAGGTCCCTGGCTCCAGGTAAGCTTGTGACAAACTTGTTGCTCTGTGCTGAACACCACTCCTGCCCTGCACTAATTACTTCACCATTAATGATCCTTCCTCCTAATATCTAATCTAGACCTGCTCTGTCACAGTGGAGCCATTTCCTGCCACTCCAGACCCTTAGAAAGTCTCAACCTCATCTTTCTTGTAGCCCCTACAGGCACTGGAAGGCCACATTTAGGTCACTCCAGGCTGAACAATCCCAATTCTTCCATCTTTTCCTCACAGGAGAGGTGGTCCCTGATCCCCCTTGGGCTGTGACACCCAGTCAGAGTGACAGAGTCTGCCCCAGTGGCTGCAGGGACAGCAGGACACCCAAAATCTGCTGCTCCCCACGCCAGGCAGAGGCCAGAGGACATCTGGGCACGTGCCCGCCCTCCTCCTGCCTTTGTTTTCCCCACTCCTTGGCTATAAATAGAGGTGCCAATCTCCAGGGCTGTCAATCCAACATCCTCCACCCTCATGAAGGTAACGTTTCAAAAGTGACACGGATTGAACATGTAAAACGCTCTTTAATTTTCATGTAAATTCCATCTCTGCTCTCCTGAATCTGGAGGTGTCCAAAATTTGAGAAGCAGAAAATAGAAGACTTTAAAGAAGCACTGAGCTATTTGCCAGCTTCCCTGTATAAAATGCATTTAAATGCGCAGTGTTCTGAGTCTTTAAATACCACAAACTGGGCTTTAAATTCTCATTTCTTTTTCACGCTCTGCTCATGATTTGGGTGTCAAAAAGTTGAGCTATTTGTTGTCTGAGCACTTTTGCTTTCTGTTTTGCAGAGTGAGCATCATCCTCGTGCCAAGCAGCTCTGCCATTCCCTGGTTTGCTAATTGAGCAGTTAATTACTGGTCCTGGCCCTCAGCTCACTGGGTTGTGCCACACTGGTTGCTGGGAGGGTGGTGGGGCCCTGGCACAATCTGCCCAGGGAAGTTGTGAATTCCCCATTCCTGGAGGTGCCCAGGGCCAGTTTGGGTGGAGATTTGAGCAATCTGGTCTATTGGAAGGTGGCCCTGTCTGTGGTGAAGGGCTGAAATGAAATTTTCTTTATTAAGATCCCTTCCAACCCAAACCATTCTGTGATTCTCTGCCACCCAGCTGAGGTCTGAACTGAAAAAAAATCCTGAAATATTGTTTTAAATGCTTATTTCACTGTGGTTTAAGAGAACAGGCACTGGTGCTGTAGGACATGAAGGTGAAAATCAACTGATGCCCCTTTTCGTGTCACAGCTCCCATCCTGTGACATCCTCTCCCTCTCTCACCTCAGCTGACACCGCTGCAGCAAAACTGCTGTTCCTGGCAGGATGACTTAGAGGGCATGCGAGAGATCTCAGCGGGGTTTAGCACTCGATTCACATATTTCGGGTTAAAAAGAAAAAATAGCTGCACTGGAGAGTGAAAAGATCAAGGCAGAGCCAGGCCGTGAGCGCCTGCAGGCAGAGCAGTGGAGACGTGCCAGACTTATTAGAGGTCCCTCTCAGGTTTCCACAAATGAAGATGAAAACCCATCTTTTTATCATCCCTGAGATATTTTTTTTTAATCCTTGAGGATCCCCTGCTGTGCACACACACTCAGACTTTGCCTGGGTCTGCTGGCAAACTGAGTTACGAGCAGTGCCCTAAATTTTGCTTCATTTTTGCTCCTGGCTTAGAAAAATACTGAAACAAGGTTAAAGCTGCTCCCAGTCAATTGAGGATCTGCTTCACTGTTGAATAAGGAAATATGAAATTATTTGCATGTGCTCAGAAGACTGAAATGAAATGGTGGAGTGGACTCAGCCTTGTGTTTGATTATGGGATGCACCAGAGGACAGGGAGCTGAAGCAGGACTGGGCAGGCTGAGGTGTTTTTCCTCCTGTTCTTCAACTCTTGAACAAAGAAGGAATTTTTTTCTTAGAAGTTTATTCCTGTGAGGCAGAGAGGATGTGGGAATTTTGATACCACAGGGCAGCTTTGGGGCCGTTACAGTGGGGGAGTGGGAATGAATCCATCAGAGAGATTACTCCAACCTTTCTCCAACGTGCAGCTCCTTTTCCACACCATGCTCTGTACTGGGGGGCTCCTCTGGGTTTTCAAGTTGCCTAAGGGGGCTTTGAAATGAAAAGGTGTTGCAGTGAATTTTGTCTTTCTCCTGGCTGCAAGCTACAAGGAGATTCCGTCAAATCTCTGGGTTTTTTAGTCTTTGCCCACATGAATTGAGTGGTTTCTGGAAGCAGGTTGGGTGTGTGACACCCTGTAATGATCCCCGACTGACGTGTGATATCAGGTGCTAAAACACTGCTCTTCTTGCTGCACATTATACTCACAGAGTGTGTTTTTCTTATTTAAATGGATTTATAAATATGCAGAAAAGCTTTCCTGGGGAATATCATACCATCCTAATTTTACTTCTGTTGAGTGATGTCCAATCTCTGCTTAAAAATCCCCTGTTCTGATGAGCATTCCAGCTGGCAAACTGGAGCAGTCAGAGTAAATTCATTTCAAAGTGCAAATTAATATTTGCCAAGATGCACTCAGTCTCTCTGCAGCATTCAATCAGCTCTCCCCGGAGCGTAATGGGTGGAGAGAGTGCCATGGATGAGCTACCTATTGCAATTCAATTAATGCCGCTAATGGGACTCGTAAATGAGAGTTGGATCAGGCACTGGATGCATTCATATGTCTCTCTAGTACTTAATTAATCAGTCAGTTTATCAGTAATTATGAATACAGCCCTTCTGATCTTCAGGAGAAGCTCATCCCCCTCCCAGCAGCCGTGCACGGATCTGATTTTCACGGCTGAGAAGTGAACATTTATGAGCTGCTCGCCACAATTCTGTTTTGTTTGTGGGGTTTTTTTTTTGTATTGTTTGGCGTTTTTCTTTTTGTTTTGTGGTTTTGTTTTTGTTTTTCCCAGCTGAAAAGTTCCTTGCTTTTTTCTGGTTTTAATAAATGAGCATTTCCACTGAAAGCACATATTCCCACTGGAGAATTTATGTGAAAACAGCTTTTAATCACCTTTTGTTGTAACTGTTTAAAATATAATCCAACCATTTGCTGAATTTGTACATGTCATGAATTACTAGAAATATTTGTCCAGATGTTTTGAGATTGCATTAATTTATGACATTAGAGACTGGTTTTTATACTGGTATTTCATCAGATGGTTTAGTGGGAGATTTCGAAATTAGTGACAGATTCATTACAAATAAATTATTCATTTCGTGATTTGGGGGTAACAATCAGCTTCACCTGTTTTACTGGATGAAGAAGAGAAATAATTTCACAGTAAAATGTGTTTGAATCCTGCCACCTCTACCTTTTCAGATGCTTAGTTAAGTTAATTCTGGAGAAAGAATGGCCGAAAACACTGATATTCTGAATTATCCTTGAAATTAAGAGGCAAAAACGCTGCAGGAAGCTGCCAGTACTGTGGGAGTGGGACCTGAGAAAAAGCAACGGGGGCAACAAGGACGTGAGGAAAACATTTGGGGTTCAGCCCAAAAGCTGCTGAGGTGCTTCTGGTGCCTCTGGGGATGGGGTGAACTTTGGGCTTGGAGGACTCAAACCAAGATTTGTCTTGGAGGGATCTTGGACTCGAAGCAAAGTTTGTGTCCCGGTGCTTTGGCTTTCTGGGTTGTGGTGGCTGCACTGGGAACCCTGAGGGAGGTGGGGATGAAGCAGACGGGCAGCTGGAATTGCTTCTTCTCCTTGGACAGAGGGTGGGAATGGAGCAAATGAATTTGAATACAAGATGGAAAAAATACCCTGAGGAACTGATGGTCTCTTCAGCTTTTAAATCCCTGTCTTCCCATGGGCATCTTCACCAAGACATCGAACCATGAAATGCAGCAAGGCTGAAAGGATTAATTTTTAGGGTTTTGCTTCTGTGAGGGGAGATTTTTAACAATGGCTTGATCCCAGCTGATTTATTCTGCAGATCTCTGCTGGTCTTTGTTGTGCTGGGGTATAAATCAAGAGGAAGAACCCAGGAAGGAGTGGATTACAGTGCATTGGATTAAACTCAGTAACCCTCCTTTTGTGGGTGATTAGTGGAGAATTAAATTACCCGTGTGGATAATTTGAATAAACATTCTGGGAGCTGGCAAACTGGCATTCTTGGTTTGGCATTATTTTTTCCTTTCATTTTGTTCTCTCTTTTCTAACTTTAGTCCACATTATTCACTTACAAAGATGGCTGTATTTTCAGTATAAAATACATACTTTCTAAAAAAAGGGGAATGAACTCAAATATTTGTTTCATTTGAAAACTGGCACATTTGTTGTTTTTTTCCCTAAACCTTCTGTAGAGTCAGCTCGGTTTCAAACTTTTCAAATGTATTAAAAAGATTGAATTTAAGGAAGCTAGTAGGATATATATATATATATATATATTTAATTCAATTCCACCCTCAGTTTCCATCTGTATTGAGTTTCAAGCAGACTTGCATTAGGTAGCAGATTTTCACACACCACTAACCTGCCTCACAAACCAATTTTTTCCTATAAATATTGAGTTTATAGTGGAGAGAACAAAGCTCCATGGATTGTGTGGGGATGTGGGGGCACGAAAATACTCTCCTGAAGCCATCCTGGCCAAGCTGGGCAGTTTAACACCACAGTCAGAGTTTTCTTTCCTCTTTATTTACATCCTTGGTGGCCTTTCCTGGTTGTAATGACACAAAATGAACCATGCCCCTCAGGCTGAAGAGCAGCAGTTCATTCCCGTGGTTCTTCCATCCCTGATCAGGAGGGCGAGGGCTGGATTTTAGGATTTTAACCATTTTCCTGAGTATTTCTGTTCTTCCTCAAGCTGCTATGGCAGCGAGGGTGCATCACCACGAGGAAGGGCACAGGCAGCTGAGAGGGCACAGCCCTGCTCTGCTCCGGCCACTGAAACTGCAGGAAAAACAAAAACTCCCCAACAACATTTTGAGTGTCACAGAAGCAAGGCATTGCTTTATTCCTGCCCAGGATGGGGCTCTGGCCAGGATGTGCCACAGAAATCATTTCATCCACACCCAGCCCGGCTGTGCAGAGAAAATCATTCCAGGACACAGGGATTTTACCTGATTTCCCCCAAACTTTATCCAGTCAAACCCCCAGAGATCCATTGGTTCCGTGTCCATTGGTTCCAAGTTCGGGAGTTCTGAGGATTTGGTTTCCTGTTGGTTCCAGATCTTCTTTGCTGCTGATGTTGATTGGGTCTTGATTGCTTGGTTCCTTATCAGTCTTTTCCCAGAGTAAGTGATGCCCACTCTGCCAGGAGTATTTTTTGGAGTTGCTGGTTCCTTGCTGGCCCTTGCTGGCCCTTGCTGGTTGTTCTCTCTGTGCATCTCCTGTGCTGCTCCCAGCCTGGGGAGATGCTGAACTCATCAGGCCTCCCCCAGTTCATTCTGGGATTGTGAACACTGACTGAAGTTACAAAAAATTTTAAACTTAATCTATTTTGCAACACTCCTGGCTGCACTGGACTCAGGGATTTCGTGGCTCCAGCACCCCTGTGGTGGAACTGGGCTCTGGATGGTTCCCAGCACGGAGAAAAGGGGATCCCATCACCGATCCGGGGAGCCCGAGCAGAGCCTGGCATGGAACAGTCCCTCCCTGGCTGATGCTGGAAACGTTCAATCGATGTGTCCCCAAGGACAGCTCGGATTTCAGGGGTTGGTGACGCGAACCGTGGGGGAGGCAGCAGCGCTCCCGACCCCGCAGGACCTTTGGCTCATGAGCAGCTCACAACTGTTTAATGACTGAGTAGTTTTGATGTTCCTCTAACGCTCCTTCCCTGGCTCCCTTGGAGTGGGGCTTTTCCAGTTCCCTAAACTTGTTCACCGCCTGCCTGAGCCAAGAGTTTTGCTGTTTTAATGAGGAAGGAATGGCTCACTAGACCCGGGCATAAAGATATTTATTTGCATTGTGGAAGGAAATCCTTTAATTAAAACCCGAGAGGTCGGAGGAGATATTTGGGATGAATGAACCCAGCTCATTTATCAGTGTTTGTATGAATATGCATGGATTCAGCGAATGGGTGAAAGCACAGGAAGGATAATTCATGCAGTGAAAATTTAAATCATGGAAAGGAAAATCCAGGGAGGCTTTTCTGCTGAAATAATCAAAGTGAGAACAGAGCAGAGATCAATTTAAAAAGCTCACACATGGCCACACTCCCCTGTGTAAAAACACCTCCAGAACCACTGTTCACTCACCAGAGAGAATTAGATCTCTGAGAAGAAGTGTTTAAATAGTTTTACAATATTTTTAATATATACATTAAATACAATAAATAAGATGAAGAGGAGGAAGACATAGTTACAGAAATATATGGTGGATAATGCAAGGTCCTATTTACAAACGAATGATTTTGGATTTGGTTATTTTGGAACCACCAACCCTGAATGGGATTTCAGTCATGAGGGATTCAGCATATCACAGGTTCTGGGGGTCCCTCTGACACTATGAAGTAAATAATTTGCCATCCAAAAAAAGCATTTCAGTATAAGAAAGATAAGAAAGAACCAGCAATTTTAGTAAAGTTAAATAAAGAACTAATTTGTAATTTAAAAATTTGCTTGGTTTTTAAAGAATTTTATTTTTGTAATGGAAAATGCAGGTTCCTCCAGCTCACCAGCTTCTGACACCGGGTGCCACACGGTGCATCAAGGTAAGATACATCCGATCACAGTGGAGAAGTGGCAATGGATGGAGAAATTCCAGAAGTGGAAGAGCAGAGTTGCCCTGAGGCCTCCCTGCAATGAGGATTTGAGCCTTGGGGCAGCTGAGTCTCTGCTTGCAAACATCCCTGTGTTCAGCTCAGAGATAAAGCCCTGGAAATCCTGGCTGCAGGGAATCCCCAGCGTCCCGTTAATAAAATAACTTTGTGCTAATGAGTGTGCTGAGAGAGGCAAACTCCCTTCTGGAGTGTGACCGGGGCATTGCCATCGTTCTAACAGTGCTGGTTTTGGTCAGACTGTGCTTGGTGGTATCACTTCCAGAATTCCTCCCAGATTCAGACAATCCAAGTTATTCCCTTGGTTCTGTGCCTTCTCATTCCCACACACTCACTTCCCTGCCCTTTTGGCCCCAGCTCTATTCCCGTGTGGATATTTTCATTCAGTACAACCCCCATGGTGCTGATTCCTGGATCAACAGAGATTTGGCCAATCCTTCACCGCTGCCTGAAAACTCCTCAGCTTCTTTATATCCCCCATAAAATACTCAGTGGGTTTTTCGTGTCCAGCCCCCTTTCTTGCCTTCAGGGAATGTGCTCTGTTGACTCAACAGCCTTTCCCTGGGGGCTCTGGAAGGCTCCTTCTCCATGAGCTTGGAGCCTCCCCCTGGGCAGAGGCTGAGCCTGCTGCTCTCGGTGCTGAACCGGGACCATGCTTTGCTTTGCTTTTTTCATTTATTCACATGGAATTAAAGGAAATTTGGATCAAAAATAATGACTAAGTAGGGCAGGGCAGCGAGTTAAAAATAAGCTGTGACACGCTTGAAGCATTCCTTCATGTCCACTTAGATCTGATTGCCGAGCTGCTGCAGTGGCCACTGTCACAAACATTTCCCCGCGTCGGGAGAAGAGCGAATGCAGCCTCGTCCTCACTACTGGGCTTCAGGACTGGGGCTGCAGAGGAAATTGCAAAGCTGTGCTGTCCCAGCCGGGGCACGTGATGAGAAATGATCTCCATTGGCAAATCCAGCCCTAAAACCCCGTCCCTAAATCATTGCTCTGTGATTTAGAGGGCGTGGGCGAAGCAGGCTGATCACCAGCCGCTGCTGCTACTCTGTTACTGATGCTCTAAAAGTTTTGGAAGGAGACAAGCTTCCTTGGAAGTTGTTCAGTTATTAATAGAGATGTTATATTTTATTCATTTTGAATGAAAAAGACATAGGGTGTGATATAAGATTCCCTGAAGCTGAAGAGCAACATGTTAAATCATTGGAGAGAAGGCGAGCAAGTGACATTAAAAATCTCGATTCTGAGGGAATCTTTTCTACAAATCTTTCAGGTCTCCTCACAACATCCAGCCAACCTGGGTGCTCTCCAGGTCCTCTTGATGCCTGATGGTTTTTTGTCTTTTCTTTTTATACTCTTTTAATACATTTTTATCCCCTTTCCCTTTCCTCGTCCCTCAGCCCTACATGTGGAGAACCCTTGGGGGCTGAGATTGAGCTCAGCTTGGGGCTTCTCTGAGGGGAGCAGACGGAACATCCCGAGTGTCTCCAAAGCAGAGGCTCCAGCCTTGCCCGGAGCCTCCTCTCTGGAACAGGTTTGTTCAGCGGGGCTGGAGTCTCCCTTGGGGGGGTCATTAGAATGGGGGACAGTTCCCTCATTGGTTCCGTTTCTCACTGGGGATTTGAGGTCGATCTGCTCATTGCTGAGCTCCATCCAATTGGATCCGCGTTGGACCCGGGGGTGCTGCTCGGCTGTTCCCACCTGGGCCGAGTTGTGTCCCTGGGATCCCATTGAACCCAGGGAATGCCCTTTGCTGCCGCTGATTTTTACCGGCTGATAAGACATCACTCTCTTCTTCATGGGGGACTCCTGCAAGTGTTCCTGCACCCCATTTACTGTACAGGTGGTTTGAGCACAGCCCTGCACCTCTGCATGATGGAAACAGCGCCATGGGACTGTGATTTCTGTCCTGCCTCCTGCCAGGATGTACCAGAGGCTGCCAAAAAATACAGGGCTGGGTTTTTGGCACACATTTTGCCATTGGTTTAGTCAAGGCTGTGAACACTGTGCCAGGAGGGAAAGGGCAGCAGAGACTTTTGTGTCTGAGCTGCAGAGTAGGAAAGGTTGGGCTGTGTGAGTGTGGGAACAGAGTCCCTCTGGAGAGTTCAAGAATTCACCCTGTCCACGGGCAGGGATAACTCAGCTGCTGAGTAACTGCTCTGGAGTGTCTGGGTGAAGCCTGCTCGGGACTGACAGCTTGGATGGAGCAGATTCCCCCAGCCCTGGATTCCCCTCAGCTCCTATTAATGCTCAGGGGCCGTGACAAGCGTGGAGCACTTGGGGCTTGACACCTGTTCAGTGCTGGTTAATCCTGAATTTGGCCCATTAAAATACAATCATGCTGTCACTTCAAATGGGGCTGTTTTCTCTACAGACATGCACAGAACTGAAAATCCTACCTTTTTTTATTCCGCTCCGGCTGCCTGGAGGAGATAACTCCTATCAATATCTCAGTCCCATGTTTCTATCTCCCAGAGGCAGGAACCCAAAACACAGATATCACTGAGCCCCTGCTAATGAGTGGGTGGATATAAATACGGCACTATGGACAGGTGCATATTTTGTAATTCCCCTGTACAGATTTTATTAAGGCGAATTTGCAGGTTTCCTCCACTGCCATTTTTGTAACCATCAGTGGTTTTGCTGCTCATTTGCATTTTCAGCCTAGCCTAGCCAAAATTGTCCCAATTTCTCATTTATTGCTTCCTGAAGGTTAATCCAGCACACATATTTTTCTGATAAATGCTAAAGGCAAACTCTATCTTGGAGGGAAAATAAATTGTGTCATCAGGTAAAATGCTGATACCAAAAATAATTTCAAAAATAAATGGCAAGCAAAGAAATTATGTCTGTTGAACTCCCAAACTGTGTCTTAACACAGAAGTTTTGCCATGGGATTTTCAGAAACAATAAACATGTAGGAAAGGAAATGCCAAACCCAAAAAGTTACAGGACACACGTGCTTTTAAATTCATGGGGACACTGGAAAATAATGATAAACCTCAACCTGTTCCCAAGATCTACTTCAGGTCCCTGAGGGTTGTTAATGGAAGTTTGCTGGTGGGCTTTGGCTCCTGTTTCCCAGCCATCTGCAAGGAGACATTAAAACTGGAGCCATCTGTGGCTGATCGTTTACAAGCCTTAATTAGTCAAAGTTTATCCTTACACCGAACACAACCAGCGTGTTGAGCAGACAGTGGGGCCCACACGTGGCAGTGAGAAGATTTCCTCTGCCTGTGCCATCATCCGTGTCAGAGGAGTGGGAGGGGAGCGCAGAGGAGATGGTGACAAAAGGCTGCAAAGGGAGATTTCCCTGTGGCATTCCAAGGACGAGGTTAATGCTGTCATTGTCTGGATCCCATGGGATCACTAACGTTGTCATTGTCTGGATCCCATGGGATTGCTAACACTGTCATTGNTTTGCTGGTGGGCTTTGGCTCCTGTTTCCCAGCCATCTGCAAGGAGACATTAAAACTGGAGCCATCTGTGGCTGATCGTTTACAAGCCTTAATTAGTCAAAGTTTATCCTTACACCGAACACAACCAGCGTGTTGAGCAGACAGTGGGGCCCACACGTGGCAGTGAGAAGATTTCCTCTGCCTGTGCCATCATCCGTGTCAGAGGAGTGGGAGGGGAGCTCAGTGGAAGTGGCAACAAAAGGCTGCAAAGGGAGATTTCCCTGTGGCATTCCAAGGACGAGGTTAACGCTGTCATTGTCTGGATCCCATGGGATCACTAACGTTGTCATTGTCTGGATCCCATGGGATTGCTAACACTGTCATTGCCGTGGATCCCATGGGATCACTAATGTTGTCATTGTCATGGATCCCATGGGATCGCTAATGCAGCCACTGTCATGGATCCCATGGGGTCACTAATGCAGCCACTGCCATGGATCCCATGGGATCACTAATGTTGTTATTGTCATGGGTCCTGTGGGGTCACTAACGTTGTCATTGTCATGGATCCCATGGGATCACTACTCTGTAGCCATTGCCATGGATCCCATGCGATCGCTAACGCAGCCATTGCCACGGATCCCATGGGATCACTAACGTTGCCATTGTCCTGGATCCCATGGGATCACTAACCCAGCCATTGTCGTGGATCCCATGGTGTCACTAATGCAGCCACTGCCATGGATCCCATGGGATTGCTAATGCAGCCACTGCCAGGGATCCCATGGGATCACTAACGTTGTCATTGTCCTGGATCCCATGGCATCACTAACACTGTCATTGCCATGGATCCCGTGGGGTCACTAACGCAGCCATTGTCATGGATCCCGTGGTGNTTGTTATTGTCATGGATCACACGGGATCACTAATGCAGCCACTGCCATGGATCCCATGGGGTCACTAACGCTGTCATTGCCATGGATCCCATGGTGTCACTAACACTGTCACTGTCATGGATCCCATGGGATCACTAACACAGCCATTGCCATGGATCCCATGGGATCTCTAATGCTGTCATTGTCCTGGATCCCATGGGATCACTAACGCAGCCATTGCCATGGATCCCATGGGATCACTGCTCTGCAGCTTCTTAGCGGGCAGTGGAACACTTGTGTTTGGGACTTGCAATGCTCCTACTAAAGTGGATTCTTGGTGTGATGCCTTGGGGACATCTGTCATCCCCGGCACAGTCACAGAAGGGCTCCAATGCCTAGAAAATCAGCTTTAACAACTTCAGCCTTCTCTGAAGTGTGATCAAGACCCATCTCTGGCTGGGATAATCTGATTTTAGGCAGGTTTGACAGGAGTTTAGCAGGATTGTCAGTGATTCTCCCCACCCTAAGAAAAGAGCCAGATGTCTGTCTCTCCTCCGACTGGAGGATGAGTTTTGATTCAGCCTCCTCTTTTCAAGCTTGGGTGAGGGCAATGCTTTGGTGCAGAGGTGCTTTGCAATGTTCTTTATTGCTTCCACCCTCCCTCTGTCAGGATTTAGCTTCAGGAGTCTGGAATTAAACACCAGCAGGGCAATCCTTAATGCCACAGACCCAGTTAATGCCTTTTTCTTGCCTTGGTTCCACCCAGCTCTGCTCCAGGGGTTTGCTCCAAGCGGCTCTGCTGGGGAAGGGAGATAGCAGAGCATTCATCTCTCAGGTGAATCCTGTTAAAAGGGATCACAGCCCTGATCCTCAACCACGAGAGCGTGACCCACCTCCCTCTCATGTTCCTGACCGATAACTGGAGCAGAGCTGGCTCCAGTGTCGGAGGCAGATGCAAAACAATTCTTCCAGATGGAAGCCAGAGTGAGGCAGGCAAGGTGCCATCTGGAAAGAGAGGCCCTTGCTGTGCAGATGCACGTTGCAAAAATGACAGAAATATAAAATTGGAAAAAATCCCCCCTCTGTCTGTGGTGAATGGGAGAGTTCACTGAGTATCTTGCTGCTGGCTCCTGCCTTTCCAACGAGTGCACTGTGCACAGTAATAAAGCCTGGAGTAAGAATCTGTTTCCATCTTTCTGGATTTAGCTTCGTCTGTTTGGGTTTGGTTTGGGGTTTGAATATATGTTTATTTTTTTCCAGTCACTCTTTAATTTGCAGTGTGGGTTTAACCAGATCCTGCACCCATCTGAATGGATGCAAAATGTGTCCAAGAGCTGTTGCCAAAGAGAGGTTTGGGCTCTGGCATTATCCAGCTGCACACACTCCACCGTGTTTGGGGCCAGGAACTGAAAGGGCAGACTGGAGGCTTTGCCCAGTGGATAGGGGAATTGCTAAAGAATGTTCTTACCAAGTGCTTTTCAGTGTGATAATGAACATGTTCCTTCACAAGAATCTTATGGTATCAGAAACAAAGAATGGACAAGGAGGAGGAAGGGGGAAAGTGAGAGAGCCAGGATGGTTTGGCTGGGGAATCCCAAAAAGCAGCTCCCTGTTTGTGTGCCCAGGTTATTTTCCAGGCTGTTTCTGTCTGGGATTCAGAACTGACCTGTGGGTCAGCAAAGCTCAGGCCAGTGGCTCGGGGTGACCTGTCCCAAGCTGGGAGGCTGCTCAGAGGCCACGGCTGCCTGACCACTCCTCTCCAGGGTGTGATGGGATCTCGTCTGCACATCCCAGCTCTCTGCTTTGCCCTGCCAGGCAGGTGGCCTGGGATTTATCTTCAAATAGCCTCATTTAGAGAGTATTAATTCACAACAATCTGAGGATGCTGGATGTGAATTCATCACAGACTGAGGGCAGTTTTCTGAGGCAGCTCTTCAGCGCAATCCTGTCTGCAGATTCCCGAATACATTTCTGTTCAAGAGCCATCAAATCTCAGACAGGCTACATCTGCCACATCATTTTCTGAGAACTTTTTGTCGTGGGAACAAATGTGACAGAAATGTGTGAAAAGCAGAAATGACAATGAACCATTCCAGATACTCCTCAAATACCCCAAGGAATTCGAGACCACAGGTGGATGGAGCCAGATCTGCTTGGCTCTCCTCACCTGGAATCAGGAGTTGCTTTAGGACTTTTTTCTTTCAGAGAGAACTGTGGCAATGCAGAGCTGGCAGCAGGCCTCATTCCCTCTCTGGGCTCTAAAGCACAAAGCCTCAGGGGCTTCTGGTTTTTATCTCCTCTGGGATAGAAAATCCAATGGTTCTCCTGTTCTTATCTCTGAAAATCAGGCTACAAACACCGAGCTTCAGGCAAATTTTCAGCAGAACTTACTCGACTTAAATGATATAATTCCATTGTACCAGCTCATAACCAGAAGTAAATATTGAGCTGTAGGAATCTCTGTATAAATTAATAGAGATGCACATATCTGGAGGGAGGAATTTGGACTGTTTAGGAAATCCATTAGAACAAAATCCCTGGAAAAATGCACAGGTTTTTATGGCTAGAGAAGGCTATGCTGAAGGGTCAATGGACTAAGAGCAGCTCTGAAGTTGTGACAGGGACTGTGATGCATCAAAAATCAGAATGCGAGTGCTGGGGAAGAGATCTTTGTCTCCAGCCTTGATGGATGTCCTTGTGAAGAGATGAGGTGAATGCTGTTTTTCCTTCTGGCCCACCAAGAGCTGCCCCGGCTTTGCATCTCCAGCCCCAGAACCCTGCTGGGGGTGTTTGAGACTGACTGCACTGCTGGACAAGGCACTGCAGAGAGCAATAAACAGAAAATCCATCCAACAATAAACAGAAAATCAGAAATGAGGAAATGTCCATGTCAGGTGGGACTTTAAAAGAGCAGATCACTGTGCTGGGGCTCTGAGCTGGGAGCTGTGGGGTCCCTCTGCCCAGCTGGGGGACGGTGTCCAGCTCTGACAGCAGCCACAGGTGGCCCAGGGCAGTGGGAAAGGTGCCTTGGCAGCAGCTCCCAGCCCTCCTTTCCCCCCTGGACGTTTCTGTCTCCTGATGAGGTTTGGTGGGTGATGAGAAGGCAGCTGCTCCTCTAAAATCTGTTCAGAGACCCTGACTGGGCACTCTGAGCACTGCACCCCAGGCAGAGTCAGAGGCACCACTCTGCTGCTAAAACTGTGAGGTTTTGTTCATATTAACCACCATCAACAACAAAAACTCTGAAAAAGATTGGAGTGAGGAGTTTGGAAGCAAAGAGTCTCTCTGAGTGGTGTTTATGGGCTGGAAGAGAGAAGCTGAGAGCAGCAATTCACATTTTCAGCTTCTCTCCTAAGCAGTATTAATGAGGGTCAGATGCCAATTGACTGCACCGTGCTTTGAATCAGACTGTTCGTGCTGGACTGACACCTGACAAACTGGAAAAAATGAGCAGCTTTGCAAATCCGTTCTTTATGTACTGGCAAAGATGAATAAATCAATCAGGAGTAAGATGGAAACAGCAATATAGAACTGAAAGCTGTCACAATACTGGCCAGATGTACATGAGTGATGAAAGAATAAACAAATCATTAAGTGAAACAGTTTCCTTCTGGTACCATTACTTATCTGAAGAATTGAAAGGTGTAGACAGTCATTTAATGACTTCACATTTTTGGTGTCTGTATTGCGCTGAATGTCCCATTTCAAAATATGAGCAATAGTGTAAGAAAGTGCTGGAAATGTCCTGCTGGGTCCATAAACATCCCAGTGCTCTCCATCCATCAGAGACAGCAGGAGCTGCTGTTTAGGAAGAGCACAGGAAATGTTCCCATCCTCTGGCCATTCCCTGTATCCCCGGCCCTCCCAGGTGCCGTATTTAGGATGTCTCCACCTTGTCCTCCAGCTGTCCAAACAAACACCTGCAGGGCAGGAATTTATCTCATTCCTTTGTCACCCTGTGAGTGCCATTAGTGTCCACAAGTGCCTGCGGCAGCCAGTTCCAGTTGTCCATGGCTCTGCAGCTCCTTTGATTCAGCTCTGCAGCTCCTGTAAATTTCCTTTATTTACTCTTGTTCTCTCCAGACTGAAGACATTTTCTTCAGTCTCTTGAAAAAGCTTCTTCCCCTTGGTCATTTCAGCTGCCCTTTTTCACCTCTCTGCCTCCACTTTTTCTTTCTTGAGGTGTGGACGCTGTGAATCCACACTTCTCCAAGACGTGAGCATGATCAGGGCTGCAGGACGCTGCTGCCTTGGCCGCTGCTGCACAGGGTCCTGATGATTTCTGAGAGGTGCCACCCACCACCCGAAAATCTCTGTCCTTGGGTATCACTGCCTGAGTTCCGCATCACGTAGACATGGTTTGTATTCCTTTTTTATTACCAAAAATTTATCTGTCTTGAAGTCCCCCTGCCACTTCTGTGCCAAGCACTGGGCTTTGTGGGGTGTCCCAAATCAGCATCGTTCTAGGGCATTTGCCAGGAATCACAACTCAGCTGGAGCTCAACCTGCACAGGTTTCCATGGACTTGGCCGTAAAATAGCACAGATCCAGTGGCAAATTCCAGGGAACACCCAACCCTCTCTGCCTTCTGGAAAAGTTGTCATGTGTTGCAGCTCCAGCCCCTAAGGGGACTTGCCAAATTTTGCACCTGTCAGAAATCTCAAGGTTGCACACACCTAAAGTTGATTTCTCAATGTTGGAAATGATATCAATTTAAATTTTTTATTATACTTTTCTAGTCAGTCTTGGTTTGCCTTTGTCTCAGGGAAAGGAATTTTTTCAGGAATGTAACACTACACTGGGGAGGATGAACTGAGGGACTGAGAGCAGCACAGGAGCAGCACAGGAGATAACAACCAGCAAGGGCCAGCAAGGGCCAGGAACGAACATCAACTCCAAAAAATCCCCCTGGCAGAGGGGGAGAAACCTATTCCGGGAAAAGACTGATAAGGAACCAAGCAATGAGGACCTAATTAACATCAGAAGCAAAGAAGATCTGGAACCAACAGGAAACCAAATCCTCAGAACTCCCGAACTTGGAACCAATGGACACGGAACCAATGGATCTCTGGGGGTTTGACTGGATAAAGTTTGGGGAAAATCAGGTAAAATCCCTGTGTCCTGGAATGATTTTCTCTGCACAGCCGGGCTGGGTGTGGATGAAATGATTTCTGTGGCACATCCTGGCCAGAGCAGCATTCTGGCCGGGAATAAAGCAATGCCTCGATTCTCTGACACTGAAAATGTTCTTGGGGAG
This sequence comes from Pomatostomus ruficeps, assembly GCA_013400735.1. Taxonomy (NCBI): domain Eukaryota; kingdom Metazoa; phylum Chordata; class Aves; order Passeriformes; family Timaliidae; genus Pomatostomus; species Pomatostomus ruficeps. The sequence continues at coordinate 65,783 of VYZT01033852.1, read as the reverse complement.
TTTTTGTTTTTCCTGCAGTTTTGGTGACAAGCTCAGTGGGAATGGTGGGTTCTGCTTCCAGCTGAATTCTCTGTGAGCTCTCTGTGCTGGGCAGCATCTGCATCGAGTTCCCACCTTGGTTTGCTGTCTGTGACACAAATGTGGTCACTGGGCAGCTGATTTTTAGTGCTAAAAATAGATTTTTTTTATTCCCTTCTTAAGGCAGCAGGTGGTTTTCAACCCAGTCTGTGTTTTGGGAGGCATCAGAAATCCAGTGACTGGGGGTTTGCACGTGGCTTCATCTGCCATGCTTGTGAACCTCTACTTAAAACAGCACCTTGAGAGCCCTGACTGTTAATCTAAAAGATGAATTTAAGGATTTAAAACTTTAAAAGATTTTAAGTTCAAGAATTTAAAAGTCGCTATTGCCTAATTTCAAAAGAATTCAAAAATGTTTAAAAATAAGTAAAAGAATAAATAAATATGATATATAATTAACATAACATATATATTATGTAATAGAATATAATTAATATACCATATAATATAAATAAGTAAAATTTAATCATTTAAGATGTTATTGCCTATTTTTTCAGTAATAGACTAACATTATCATTTATTGTCTACTTTCTAACCACACATATTGTCCCAACTTGCTTGTGCACAGGAAAACAAGCAATTCAGAATTTAAAAAAATCCATATTTCTTCAGCAGTGCTTATACTTTTGCCAGCTCCACTTCACAAATCCCTCCAGTGACCCTGTGCAAATTCCTTCCTGGAAGTCATTTATTGGTTTGTTTGCTCTTTCTTAGCAAAGTCTCTGCATAACTTTTACTGAGAGATCTTAAAAGTGTTTGTCACATCCTGTCGGCTGCTCTGAGCCATGAGCTGGTGCGGGGCCTAAAAACAGCTCCTCGGAGATGTCTGGCTGGGATCAAGGAGGGATAAATGTGACTTAAATTCACTTTTGCCCACTTGTGTCCTGAACTCTGACTGAGGAACCCATTCAAGGGATGGGCCTGTGGGTAAAAAAGAGCGAGAATGAGAAGAGAGGGGGATTTTTACCCCAGTTCTCTCGTTTTCCTCCCTCCAGCACGCTGGCCACACTCAAGGCACCACAGAGAAACAGAACATTTGGCAGCCGCTGGAGAAATCAGTGGGGGAAGTTTCCCCAAGTGGCGCAGGAGGGTAGGAAGTGGAGAGGGAGATCCTCACGGGGCTGTTCTGCACTGGAACCCCTGTGTCCCTGAGCAGCTGCACACCCCTGAGCCAGGGGGATCACCGGAATCATCACAGGGGTAACAAACACCTCAGCTGGGATCAAAGAGGGATAAATGTGACTTAAATTCAGTTTTTCCCACTCGTGTCCTAAACTCTGACTTGAGGACTGGATGGAACCAATTAAAAGGATGGGCCTGTGGGTAAAACAGAGTGAGAAGGAGAAGAGAGGGGCATTTTTACCCCAGTTCTCTTGTTTTCCTCCCTCCAGCACGCTGGCCACACTCAAGGCACCACAGAGAAACAGAACATTTGGCAGCCGCTGGAGAAATCAGTGGGGGAAGTTTCCCCAAGTGGCGCAGGAGGGTAGGAAGTGGAGAGGGAGATCCTCACGGGGCTGTTCTGCACTGGAACCCCTGTGTCCCTGAGCAGCTGCACACCCCTGAGCCAGGGGGATCACCGGAATCACCACAGGGATGGAAAAAATGTCATCTGGGAGAAACTGCCCTGGACAGACCACCAGTGCTCCTTGAAGAGATGCTTATTTAACATTTCGGGCTTGGAAATCGTCATGAATAGAAACGCTAACGAAGGAAATGCTGAGTGAAGCCGTCTCCTGGCGGGGCTGGCTTTGACATTTCCCAGCACAGCTCTCTCCTGGGCCGTCATTTTGCACCCACACTTGTCTGACAACTTGCTGAACAAGTGCATCCAAACAGACAATGAAATGCCTGCGTGATTTGTGCAGGAGGGAAGTAAACAAAATATCACTGAGAAGAAAACCTTTTCAAACGCAGCTAAAAAAAGCAGGATCAGACACTTCCAAGGGCTGGGAAATTGCTTCTCTCGCTGCTGCTTGGCTCGTTTGGGTTCGCTCTTTTGGAATGGGATTTTTCTTGATGAGGTTTGACCGGACTTTGATTTAAACCCCTGAAAGTTGCACAGTAATTGTTGCTAAGCGTTTGGTGCTCTTCATGTTTGGAGAGTCAGCTCATCTCCATGGCACGGGCAGAGTGATTTACTCAGAAATGTGCTGAGAATCAAGATCTGCAGTCGATTGGTAGGGCAGGGTAAAGTTCTCTGTCCTGTTCCATTCCTCCCTTCTCATAATTGATGATCCCATTTGTGCCTAGCACAGCTAGAAATTGTTTTGCCTGGAAAATTCTCCATCCTTTCCCACTTCAGCTCAGAGCCTGATCTCCCCTCACAAAATAATCAGTGTTAAGATTTGTAATGTCTCTCCTTTTGCCTTTTCCCTTCGTGCCCGCGCTGCCTCTCTCTTAAAAACAAAATGCAAAACTGCAGTGCAAAGGGTGCTTTGCCCCGTTTTACCCAGACAGGATGTCAAGAAGCTCTGCACAAAATCTGTGCTGTGCTGTTCAAACAAGTGACACATTCATTAGACTCAGCTGAGCACGGGAGGAATATTGGAGATGATGTGCAAACTGTAAACAGGTCACCTTCTTCAGGATAAAGTGGATTATTTCAATCCAAGACATAATTAAATGCAATTTCTTTTCACTCTCCCTTTTGTGGTCTAATTTATGCCTGTTTGGGAATGCCAGATTGTTTTTCAGGAGTTTGACTTATCTACTTGTGGATATATTTGGTCTAAATTCCTGGATTTTTTGGCTCCTGGGGAGTTTGTGATTTACAGATAGGGATTGTTCCATGGGACATGGAGTGACATCCTCGTTTGAACAGCCCTGTTCCAAAAGAAAAGATTAAAATACGGAGAGCTCCCACTTGAGAAATGCAGCTCCTGATGAAGGCACTGATTCCTCCATTGTGTGAGAAATGGGAAATACACAATGTCAAATTGTTTGAAATACATTTCAAAGCCGGTTTTTTGCTGAAAATTCCACCCCTATGGAACAGTTCCATCAGCCTAGCACCGGGCCAAGGCAAGTGAAATAATTTAAGAGGCGGGAATCTCCAAACACTCTTCTGGTGAAAATGTAATTGCTTTGTTTTGAAAGTGCCTAATGATCCAAAAAATGGGCTGATAGCTTTCAAAGCTTTCAGACCTGGAGATGCTGACAGAGCAAATTTAAGAGTGGAAGAAACTTTGGTTTTAGTGTCTCCTTTCCCAGCCTTTCTCCTGAAAACCATTATTTATTAGACAGGCTGGGGTGAGGGGTGAAGCTCCAGAGAGTTTTCAACACAACACAGAAAAGCAGAGGACAGAGATGTGAAACAGAGGCACCTTGCCATTAATAAGCAGATAAAAGCAGATAAAAGCAGATTAAAGCTTGCAGGAGTGCTGTGGACTGAGGAAAGCACCTGCTTTTCCTTCCTCCCCTCCATCCTCCTCCTCTGTGTGTGCAGGGGAAGGAGGGCAGGGGCAGAGCTGCTCCTCCTGCTCGTTTCTGTGGGGAAATCAGCAGATTCCCAGTTGTGGGATCAATAAACCCTCACGGTGTCACCTGACTCCTGGAAAGGATCCATCTGTCTGCTGTGCCCCACGCTGAGCCGGGGCTCTGGCATCTCCTGGGCCCAGCTTTGCTCTGGGGGTGCACGGAGTGGGGCACGAGGCTGATCCCCACCTTGGAAACTGCTGAAAACAGCTCCAGAGAGGATGTGCAAAACAAATCCATGTTAAAAACAGGCCTGGTGCTGCACAGGAAGTAAAGAGAGAAGGTTGAGGAGCAGCACAAGGGGAAAAACCCGAATATTTGGTGCCATTGCCAGTGCAGGGAGGCTCTGAGAGGAGCTTGCTGGGAGGATGCTGGGCCAGAGCACGTTCTGTGCTGAGGAGCTGGGGGAGGACGGAGAGGCAGCTCCAGAACATGGTGGGTGGCAGAGCTGATCCCAGCAGAGCGAGGACAGGCAGAGGCATCTCCAGAGACGGTCCCAGCAGCACTGCCAAGGCTCAGCTTCACGCCCAGCGCCTCGTTTCTGCTGCACATGTAAATAACAACAGCAATTGCCATCAAGACAACAAGGCTCTCTCGTCAGAGGAGAGAAATCGCAGATCCGGGGGTGGAAGTGTCATCTGCACGGAGGGCTGAGGCTTCAGATCCAGTGACAGGTGATTCCTGCCTCCCTACGAGCAGTACAAGCACTCTGCCTGTTTGCATTAGGCTCTGGGATTTGTTTTCCTGGCGGATCACTCCAGTGAATCCCGGCACAAACACTGACAGCTCCTCACTGAGGTGCTCTGCAGGAGAGAAACACGGGCTGGGGGCATTTCAGGGAACTAAAACTGCCATTCAATTAATGCCAGAGTGAAAAAGCTGGAAATAAACCCCCTGTACTGACAAATTCTAATGTAACAGAATCACTCTTCAAGAGGGCTCTGCTGCTAAAACCTTTGGGGGTAAAATGATGGGGAGCAGAGATCTAAAAATGAGATGTTGGCCTGAACGCAGATCAAACCTCTCAGGTGGGCTCAGGGAGATCTGGGGTCTCCTGCTCATGCTCCAAGCTGTTCTCTGCAAAAAGCTTCAGGTGGAGATGTCACACACTCATTAACCCAGGGCAGATTTTGAATATTATGAATATTCTCTTAATCTTGTCTGGCCTCTGCTCTCGGCAGCCTCTGCTCAGGCATCACAGCCAGGAGCTTGGGTACCCAGGAGAGAGGAACATGGAGAGATGTCAGAACAGCAGAATTCACCTCCCAGCCCCTTGCTCTTTGCCCAGACATGAAGAGTCCCTTCTACAGTAAAAATGCCAAGGATCTAAACAAAGAAAACAAATTAATAGGGCGTTGTGTCATTAATTAGCACATCCATTCATGGCTGGGAGTCCTGGGGTTCGCTGTGGGGTTACCAGCACTCAGAGCAAACCTCTCAGCTGGGCCCTGGGACATTTGGGGTCTTCTGCTCATGCTCCAAGTTGTTCTCTGCAAAAAGCTTCAGCTGGAGAGGCCAGATACTCATTAACCCAGGGCTGGGCAAAGGAAATAAATTCTGACCCAGAGAAGCTTAAAAACCTCCCCAGCAGGGCGTGCCAGGAGACTGGAACTGCCTGTGCCCACGTTAAATTAGGAAAATAAACCTTTATACATCCTCACACACATTGGTGTGTAAAATGCAACACAAATATATTTATTATGTATAGACAGTTAATTTATTATTAATTTATTATTCAATGCGGTTTGTTATTTCCGTGTGCATTTTAAAAATAAAAAGGCAGATTTTGAATATGGTTTCTGATGTTTTTGAATGTGTTTTCTGAAATTGCATTGCCACTCAGAAGTGGGTAAAATTAAGTGGGCACTAAGAAATGACCTGAAATTCCAGGGTCTTCCAAGAAGGAGGCCTCAGATGCTGCTGTGTGCAATTCAGGTATGTGAACTTCTCCACACCACTGAAACCTTCATCCCTCAATATTTTTATGGTCCATTTCAGTTAAAAGCTTTCATTTTTAATGCTGGCAGTCTTCGAGTCACAGCACTGAAATTGCTTTGCCTGATTAGGGTGATCACGCAGTTGTAACGATTTAATTTCAGATTTTGAGGGGTATGATGGCTGAGCGAGGCAGGGCTGGGGAGCAGCGTGCTCTGCAGGTACTGCTATTAAATACCTGCCGGTGTGCTGGATTCAGGACCATCCCTGGCAGGAACACAGACACATGAAAGGAAGCTCGAGTTTCCCAAGATCTTAAGAAGCCTTGAAGGTCAGATGAAAAATTGAATAAACAGGCACGCTTTTAAAATCATCTTCTGATCTTCTTCAAATATTGGGCTTTTTTTCTTCAGAATCTTTACTTAATCTTTTAAATTAACCTCGTAATAATCAAGATGACAGAGTAGGGATATGCTGAAATACGAGGTGAAAGACACTGGCTTTTTAATTAACTAAAATTAAGGTTACAGTCTGTCTGGGGAACACCAGCACACGAAGGACTCAAGAGATTGAATTTTTGTGCTGTGAATTGACAGAAAATGTGAGCTCTGTGTTGAGCTCATTGAGTGATTTGCTGAGGCACTGAAACCTGAGTGTGCCTGGATGCCCAATTCTGCTCCTGGGTGCGAATTTGGGTCAAGATTTATGGAAACAAGTGCCACAACTTGTATTTCCAACAGCTTGAATAATACACTCATTTTCTAAGGAACGTTTATGACTTTATCAGTGACCCTTTAGTTTTATCTCCCCAGGCAGAGGAAGCTGCAGTGGGAAAAGTTAAGTTATTCAAATAGGGAAAATATTTTTTATAAACTCACTGAGTTGAACTGTGTCTGTAAAATCTCATATTTTACAAAAACTGAGGTGCACGGGCACAGCAGTAATTGTAACAGAACCTCCCTTTTCAAATCTATCCTTGGACACAAACACACACAGGAGAAAATCAAGTCTTGGAGGTCATGAGGTTCTGGGGTTTAAAAGTCAATAAAAAGCCCTGAAGATCCCACTTTACAGAAAAACTGGTTTTCAGTCTGGATTCCTGTCTTCCACTGCACTTAAGGAATTTTTAACACGGTTCACACAGGTCAATCTCTACTGAGCATTAAAGTTATTTTTTAAGTGAAAAAAAAAAAAAAACCCGCTAAGAATGAGTCAGCAGGACTGCACTCTCTGCACTTGCATCGGCAGGAATTTTATTTTGGGGGAAATGCTTGAAAGTTTTCCTCCTGTTTTGGTGACCCAAACTTGCAGAGCTGGGGCTGTGCTTTTTCTCTGCTGCCGTGGGTAAGAAAGGGTGGATTTTTCTGCTGCCTTCTGAGGGAAATCTCGTTATTACTGGGCAGCAGTGGCTGAGGGATGGTTTGTGTTCAATGTTTAGGTTATGCAATCGTCCTGGTTCTGACACAACTGCAGCATCATCGCAGCCCCTGTGAACACAGAGCTGCAGGAACCCGGGAGGCAGAGAAATAATTTCTTCAGGGGATGATGGAATCTGGTTCCTACCCCGTGACATCAGGCTGTGTTTGGGTTTAAGGCGTTCTGGGGGTTTCTCTCCCCATTTCTTCATTTATTGGTGACCCCAAAGCTGGAACCACTGAGGTGCTGAACAGATGCAGAGAGAGAGAGTTCCAGAGGTGAAAGGGAGCTCTGTGTGCTTGGAAGACCCTGGAATTTCAGGTCATTTCTTAGTGCCCGCTTAATTTTGCCCACTTCTGAGTGGCAATGAAATTTCAACAAACACATTCAAAAACATCAGAAACCATATTCAAAATTCGCCTTTTTATTTTTAAAATGCACACAGAAATAACAAATTGCATTTGATGCCTTACATAATAAATAAATTTGTGTTGCATTTTACACACAAATATGTGTGAGGATGTATAAAGGTTTATTTTCCTAATTTAACGTGGGCACAGGCAGTTCCAGTCTCCTGGCACGCCCTGCTGGGGAGGTTTTTAAGCTTCTCTGGGTCAGAATTTATTTCCTTTGCCCAGCCCTGGGTTAATGAGTATCTGGCCTCTCCACCTGAAGCTTTTTGCAGAGAACAACTTGGAGCATGAGCAGAAGACCCCAAATGTCCCAGGGCCCAGCTGAGAGGTTTGCTCTGAGTGCTGGTAACCCCACAGCGAACCCCAGGACTCTCAGCCATGAATGGATGTGCTAATTAATGACACAACGCCCTATTAATTTGCTTTCTTTGTTTAGATCCTTGGCATTTTTGCCATAAAAGAGGCTCATCAGGTCTGGGCAAAGAGCAAGGGGCTGGGAGGTGAATTCTGCTGTCCTGACATCTCTCCATGTTCCTCCCTCCTGGGTACCCAAGCTCCTGGCTGTGATGCCTGAGCAGAGGCTGCCTAGAACAGAGGCCAGACAGGATGAAGAGAATAAAATGGGGATTTATTGCAGGGCCTTCAATAGGGACACCTCGGGCACTCAGAGCCTCTCCGGGAGAGGCCACACCCAAGCTGGACCCCGGGGCACGAGTTTGCTCCACTTGGATCAGTTTGGATCCATTCCCAGATCAGGGTTCATTCTCCAGTGACAATTCCAGGGGATGATGGAATTGAGCCCAAGTCTGTCCCCCCTTTTAGAGGCTCCGTTTCCATCTTTGGGGGCCTGGGCCAACGAGGTGTCCTTGAGTGCAGCCTGGAGAGGATTTGTTGTGTCTGAGCAGGATGGGAGAACAGGAGCTCCCAGCCTGTGGGGAGTGTGAGAGTTCCACTAAAGTAGTGCAGGGTCTGAAAAATATAAAAGCTCGATCTTAAGGCATCATGGTTAAAGAGCTACAGGACCAGCTGAGGACCCCAGGAAGCCTGGACATCACCCCAAAAAATCACCATAACTGCTGTCCTAACCAGTGTCCCTGACTGGGATATCCTCCCTAGGCCAGCAGGAACATAAACAAGAGGAAATTGTTCCCTGCCCAAGGAATATGAGTGGAAGAAGCAGATGATCTACAGTGGGAAGGGAAAAAGCTTCTTAAAAATATTGATCTGTCTGAACAGTGGCTACAAGGCTGTGGACTTTGTCTTTTGTCACTTTTAGCTATAAAAAAGACAGGTACTACGATAACAGCTGTTTATTTTCCAGGAGGGTGGTGTGGCTTGAGACAGACAGTGATGCACTCCCAGGACAAAACAGGATCCTCTGGAACATAATTATCTGTCTCGTTGGCCATTCTTCACAAAAACAACCATATTATACCAATATTTCAAATGCTACAGAGAGCTGGCAGATTAAACTCTGGGCTGGAATGGAAACTTCATGGAGAAATTGAGCCAGATTATTGGAGAAAAGAGCAATTTTGCTGTTTCTGTCTAGTGCCTGTCTCTAGGCAGTGATGAATCCCTGGGGCCTTCACCTCCTGGAAGACACCCGAGACGTTGTGAATATAAAAGCAAGCACAGGTCAGGGAGCAGCAGCAGCAGAACTTCTGCCAAATCAGAGTCTCTGACCCCTGGCAGAGGAGCTGGGCCTCAGACTGCGCTTAGGGACACTTCAACCACTGAGCTCCCACTGTAGTGATGTTCTCAGGATTTTTGGGTAATTGCTTGGCCTGGTTTGGACATAAAGATTGATTTGCTTTCATCTCAGGGAGCCTGAGGCTGCAGCAGATGCTCCTTTGGGTCCAAATTGTCCTCCAGAACACGACTGGGTTCAATTTTTTACTGAGTGAAACAGGTCGTGTTCCAAGAGAAATTTCACCCTTTGGATGGCCTTGGGTTTATCAGGCTGGTTTTTATATATTGGGGTCTGAATTTCACAGCAGAGGACAGAGGCTTAAAATAATCCCGTGCCTGGATCCCCTCCTGCTGAGGTGACTGAACTGATTCCCCTTCAGCCCATGAGGGAGTTTGAGGGAGTTCTGCTCCCTGTGTTGCGTCATGAGGGCATTGACTCATTTATTCCCTCAGAGTCTTGGCCTTCTCCATGCCTGGATGCAACCCTGCTCATGCAGATCCACTAAAAAATGAGATTTCCATGTGGGAAAACGTTCCATGATTGGCAGGGGCTGCCCAAGGAGGTTTGGAGTCCCCAGCCCTGGAGGTGTCCAAGCCTGTAGCACTCAGTGCTCTGAGCTGGTGACAAGGTGGGGATTGGGCACAGGCTGGACCCAGTGATCCATAAGGTTTTTTCCAACCTCAGTGTCTCCATGATTCTGTGAAAACCATGTTTTGGGAGGTGAAGAGCCAGTGAAACAGCTTGTGGGTCGGCTTTGAGTGCTGCAAACGCCAAACAACCATCAGCACAAAGAAATAAAAGACATTTTTCTTTCCAGAAAAGCTGGCTGCACAAGAGGAACTTGTTGCGGATCCAAAGCTTGGGTTTGTTTGTGTACACAGCTTTTTGTACACCACATTTCAGCCTTCACACACAGCTCTGTGACAGCAGGGCAGCCCTGTCCCTGTTTGTCCCACGGATCAATCTGGGCTTGATTGACAGCAAGCCCAGATTGCTCCATTTCCTGCACCTACAAGAGCACCACAAAGCTCTCATGCTTCTGAGGGGTGCCTGCAACAAAGGTGAAGTCCCAGGTGAAAGCTGAAGAGAAATATGAGAGGCTCCAGGAGCAAATTTTGGCTAAAAAGCCATTAATGTGCGCTCTGGGTCTCCTGGCTGCCCAGACTCTGCTATTGTGAGCAGCTCCACTGCCAGCAGTGCAACAACTGCTGCAAGAAAAGCTTAACTGGGAGAAAAAGAAGTTTATGATTTTCTGTTCCTTGCTGTCCTGGGGTGATTTTCTGCTCTGTATTTCCCCATCGGCTGCTGATGCCCAGGAATGGCTCCTGTAACCTTGAGCTGGCACGGAGAAGTAGCCAGGGAAAGCACTGGCATGGTTTTGTTTTTATCTCTTTGAGATAAAGCACAAGTTTTTTGGTTTTTTTCCTTTTATTTTCCCCAGTAGTCTGTGTTTGGCTGTAAGTTAGGACAGAGGGGTTTTTTTTTCCTTTCTCGCTGGGACTGCAGGGTTTTTTTGGGTTTTTCCCCTCTTTTTGGACTGTTTGGGTTGGTTTTTTCCCTGTCTGGAAAATCAGCCCATCTCTGGGGCAGACAGTCGGCAGGACCCTCGCCAGGAGCTGCTGGACCCCCGGCCCAGCCGGGCCAAACCCTCAGGAGGAGCTAAACCAGAGAAAGGAGAGACTCTAAAATCCCCCATCTTTCTCCATGGCAGAGAAGTTTTACTATCTAACATTATTTATTTTTCCCCCTTGTACCTGCATGCACCTTGCTTGTTAAATAAACAGGTTTTTATCACTTTCCTCCAAGAAGATTTTCTTTTCAAACGTTGGCTGGGGGGAGGAGGTGAAATTCTGCCTTTTAGAGGAGACACCTTTTTGGGAGCGTCCTCCCAAACTTGTCTCAAACCGGGACACTTGTAAATTTTACCGTGAAACATGACTGAAACAAGTAATAATCACTTCTACACTCTGTCCTTCCTAAAAACTGTGTTTTTTCCAGAAAACATATATCAGGAGTACGATAAAATCACCCAGTCAACACAAGCTTGAAAAGGGAATAGGATTTGCTGTGTTTTATAATATCCCAGCTGAGACAAGAAAAAGATAGCACGCTGCAGGAATATATCCTGTATTCCGTAAAAGAACCATGAGATTAAAGGCTGCCCGAGATCTTGTTTGCTCAAGATTTAAATTGATGTCTCTCACAGATATCGGTGGCCTTAACCTGCATTTACAATGGCAGAGAGGAATATTAGGTCGTAAAAGCCGAAGTCTGATGCGTTAAAGAGAAAAACGAAAAGCCCTTCAATATTCCTGCAACTTGATAGTGTTTCCATTTGATCTTGACAAGTTATTTATTCGGTTGGGGCCTCAATTTCCCAACAGTGAACGGGAAATAAAACTTCCGTGAGTGCCACGGTGCTACTGAAAAACTCAATTCTTGTGGAAGGATTTGAGGGTCCAAATGATAGGCACTAAAAAGAGGCTTTTTATTGACATTCACCGCATACAACATCAAGATATCAGCGTTTTTCTTCCCCTGTGCTCGTTAGAGAGAAATATTTGGACATCTTTTCCCACTTAAGCGCGTTTACAGCTCTCTAAAGGGCCCCGGCGTCTCCAGCGAGCAACTGAAATTACACGGAGCTGGTCATCGGCATTTCCAGAACAACTGGTGAAAATCAATTGTTGAATTTAGCTACAACACTGCCAGCAAATAAACCTTCTGGTCCGATTTCAAGGTCAGTGCCCATCGAGCTTAATTAGAATGGTGTGGTGTGTTACCCACTGCTATTGAACGATTTTAAATGTCCAGGAGGCCTCTGAGGGCTCTGGAATTCACTGGAGCGACAGAAAAAAAAGGGAAGGAGACTGAGAGGACCTAGAGAGCTCTTATTTCTGCTTCCATTTCTTTTATTGATACGTTCCTAGGAATAATTTACCCAGAGACTTTCTTGATTGGGTTCAACTGGCTAAAACCAGCACTGGCATTGAAGGAAGTGTCCCCTTTTCCCCTCCAAGGCGTTTCCTCCTGCAAGTGTGAGACTGTGCTGGGCCTTGGGGAGCCTGGCCTAAGCTAAAGCAAAGTGAGAAACAGAAATCCGGCACTTTGACATCGTTTAAAGTGTGTAATTTCTTGAATTTTCTTCAAAATACCCAGATTGATTTTCATCTCTGCACATCTTTAAGCCATGCAAACGTTAAATTTAGTAAAAGCTACTAATTTTCATGTGTAGGAGATCAATATCTGCAGCCAATTTGTAATTTAATTACAGGAGAACTGGGATTAATTTTTTTTTTTTAGTTACTCTATAAAATGACCTCCTGAAGCAGATAAAAAAGGAAGTCCCAGGAAGGTTTAAATTAAGGTGAAGGACACAGCAGGAGTCAGTTCTCTTCTCCCACCTCTTGTTCCACCCACTGAACGCAAGGCTAATCCGAGTCTCCCTCCTTTGCCCTTGCTCCCACTGCCTCCTGAGGGATCTGGGCTTGGCCTTTTATCTGACTCACCTCTCTTGGATGGGAAATGACATCGCTGAAGTCATTTTTTGGCCCACTGGGACTCACTTTTCCCATCTCCTGGCTCCGTTTGCAAGGGCAGAATTCCACCCACTGCGCTGACTCTCCCCTGTCCCAGCACGTCAGAACCACTCAGAGGGCAGCATTATTCCTTTCCCTAATTAATAAGAATACGAGCGACTCTTCCGCTGTGAAATATTCATCGAGAATTTGCTAATAAATATTCATCAGTGTTAACAAATAATTTTTTTTCCTTGCGTACAACGGTGGCACTTAGGAAAATGAGGATACACACACAGAGCTGTGCTGTATGACAAAGCGCTGCTATTATGACATGCTGCAAATCGAATTTATTTCTGAAGCCTGGAACACAGATCATGGCAGTAAAATGTCTCCTTGATGCACATCAGCGGTTGTTTGTGGCACAACAGCATTTCCATGTTTTAATAATGTAACGACTCCCTTGAACTGCGCTGATTTCCTCGCTGTTTATGCAGTGATGGATCGCACATTTAGAGCAGCAGATGAAATGCTTGCAGTGACATCCTTAGTGCTGGAAATCAGAGCGTTTATACCTGGTGTAAACACAAAATTGTCTCCATTTTCTACAGCATCTTAGTACTAGGGCAGATGCTCACTGGGGAAAAAAAAGTGTTTTATTTTAAATGGTAACTGGATGAGATGCTGCCTGAAACTATGAATAGTTCAGATTATTTTCCTTGCTCTCTTACCCAAAATAGAGCCAAGTGGATGATGACAGTTCATTCTGAGGCTCTCCCACAGCTGATTTCTGGGCTGCTCACCAAGCCCAGCCCCAGTTTGCTGCCCTGAATTCAGGGGATTCACTCGAGTCCTCAGTTTGGCAGCTCCCCGGCCTCCCCTGGGTCAGCCTGGGACATTCTCCTCTTTCTATCTTTGCACTGCTTCAAACAATTCCTGACATTCCCTTTCCAATGGGAAAGGCTGAGGGAACTGGGATTTTTCAGCCTGGAGAATAGAAGGCTTTGGGGTCACCTTCCAGTGCCTGAAGGAGCCACAAGAAATATGGGAAAGGCTCTTTCCGAGGGTTTGGAGTGACAGGACAGGGGAGAACAGCTTCAACTGACAGAGAGTAAGTTCAGATTGGATATTAGGGAGGAATTGTTCCCTGTGAGGGTGGTGAGGCCCTGGCACAGGCTGCCCAGAGAAGCTGAAGTATTCATTTTGCTGCAGAAGTCAAGGAAAGTGAGGGATTAAAATGATTAAAGTTTGAAAAAGGGCAGAGAGGTGTGGCCCCAGGCTTGGCCTGAGGGAGAGGTTTGTGTGCTGCTCTTCATCTCCTGGGGCCAAATCGAGGATTTTATGTGCCCCATAACAAAATGAGAGGAGAACTGCTGTGGAGAAGGGCCAGGACAAGGGATCTGCAGCCCTGAGAGGTTTTCTACAAGCTCATGGGTTCTCAGGAGGTTTGGTGGGGATGGAAGAGCTCCCGAGGGAAGTGGGTCTGGAGCTGCTCAAGGGAGCATGAAGGGGATGTGACAAACGAGGCAGAGAGGGAAGGTGTGCTCATGTGCACAGAGAATCACTCACCAGCAGATTTAGAGGGAATGTCTTTACAGGAGAGTAATTAATGTTATTTAGGATTTTCACAGAGAGCTTGTGGGAGGGCTGGGAGCAGAGCAAAAGGGAAGGAGCAGCTCAGAGTGGCTTTGTGCATTTTTACATTGGCCACCCAGCTCTCCTGGGGAGCACAAAGGAATATCTGGATTTTAACCCCATCTTCTCCCAGCTCCTGTTAGGGGCACACCAAAGGCACCTCCCTGATGACATCCATGTGTAAGTGAGCAATCCCAAAGGTGAGAGCTTTGCTGTGGGGTTTATTCCCTCAGCAGATTAATTGTAACTGTCTGACAAATGAATCACCAGATGAAGCTGTGGCAATTCCCTGCCTTAGCAGCAATCACTTCCCACGCCTTTGGCTGGCTGGCACTCACTGCAGGGTCATTCCTGAGCTGCAGAGATGCCACCGCTGCTGCCACCACGGCTGTGGGCACTGCCTGCCAGCTCCATGGCTGAAAATCAGCACGGCAAAGGATTTGCCACTTGGAGGGTCTGAAATTGCCACCTGCAGGGTCTTTCTCAGAAAATCAGCCACCAAAGGCTGGTGTGATATCCTAAGGGCTGGTAAAAATCCGCGGCAGCCCCAGCAGCGCAGGGCAAAGGGCATTCCCTGGGTTTAATGGGATCCCAGGGACACAACTCGGCCCAGGTGGGAACAGCCGAGCAGCACCCCCGGGTCCAACGCGGATCCAATTGGATGGAGCTCAGCAATGAGCAGATCGACCTCAAATCCCCAATCAGAAACGGAACAAATGAGGGAACTGTCCCCCATTCTAATGACCCCCCCAAGGGAGACTCCAGCCCCGCTGAACAAACCTGTTGCAGAGAGGAGGCTCCGGGCAAGGCTGGAGCCTCTGCTTTGGAGACACTCGGGATGTTCCGTCTGCTCCCCTCAGAGAAGCCCCAAGCTGAGCTCAATCTCAGCCTCCAAGGGTTCTCCACATGTAGGGCTGAGGGACAGGGAAAGGGGATAAAAATGTATAAAAAGGGAATAAAAAGAAAAGACAAAAACCATCAGGCATCAGGATCACCACCAAGTGAATTTCTGTGGAGAGGAGCCACGTCCACGGCTCCAGCTGAGGTCTTCACACTGATTGATCTGCAGGCAAAGCGTGGTCAAAATCTATCAATAAACCAAGCTCAGAGTGATCTCATGAAGCCTGGAATTCAGCACAGTGTTCTGTGGGATCGGGCCATGGTCTGTGCAACAGATGGGAGTTCCAGGGGAGGAAAGAGCCAAACATAAATTTTAATTTCTCTTAATGGGAGGGAATAACCACGTTACAAGGGGAAGAGGAAAAGGAGAGAAGGGCAGGCAGTTACAAATTTCAGCCTGACTTGTCTCTTGTTCAGTTTTCCTGCCTTTGCTGAGGTTTGAGCTTCAGGATGGACAGCATTTCTCAGTTAACCTCCCATGCCAAACTGCACCTGGCAGAGAGCATAAAATAAATCCATAAACCCCCAGAAAGATCTTTGGAGTCATCACCACAGCCCTTGAATAAATGGCTCAGAAAACTTCAGGCTCTGCACACATCAGTGGCTGGAGGCTGCAGAGGAGATTGTCTGGGTGGAGCTTTCCCTGCCCAGATCTGGAGGCAGAGGGTACTGAAGACAGGAGGAGGGCTCTGGTGTTAATCACAGGATTGTGGACCTGGCATCCCTTCTCCGTCAGCCCCCAGGAGACAGCAGGGGGTTTGAGAGGGGTTTGGCTGCCAGGGAAGGAGCAGGAGGCAGCTACAGAGCTGTTGCTCAAAGCTGGGGAGGGCCCTGTACCAGGATTGTACAGAAGTGCCTCGTAGCTGATCTGGCAGCACCAATCCATGTGGTGGAAGAGGTGACTTTTCCCAGATTTCTGTGGGGATGTGGATGAGGAGCCACACGCTGTGATCCCTGCTCTGAAGGCCGTGCTGTGGAAGTGTTCAGGGACCAAGCAAAGCAAGGCAGATCCCACCAGAGAGAGAAACCTCAGCTCAGAGAGAGCTGTTGAGTCCTTCCCTCACCCCGCTGCTTCCCCTGGGCTCAGCCAACAGCAGCTGTGGCCCAATTAAACTCAACTGCTGCCAGAAATGGAGCTGTGGCAGACGGGCACACAATGGACTGTGATTGTAATCACCGGAGAGGTCACAGCAGCTCAGTGCTTGTGTTTCCCGATTCCTGGGTGAGACACGGGCCTGAAGCTCTGACCCGCTCTGGGGAGGCACAGACCCTCCAGCCCCTTGCTGTTTGTTGGGATGGTGAAATGCAGCTCGTGGTGTCAGCAGGCACATGATAACTCCTGAGTCTGCTCCAAAGGTGGATCAGGCCAAGGAGGAGTGTTGGGAGCAACAGACGGTGAGATTCCTGCTTGCAGTGTCAATATAATCCTAACTCCAGGCTGTGAGCTCCAGTGAAATGGAAATACCTCGGTGCGGATGGGAAAAGAACCTCAAACTCAAAGTTCCTGCGAGGTGAAACTCACAGGGGCTTTCCCTGGGCAGCCTGGCTCAGTGTCTGCCCCGGCCAGGTGTGGCCCCTGCTGCTCTGCTGGATGAGCACCCTGTGGGGAGCACCCCACTCCCTGGGGACACTGCTGCTCTCCAAAATGCCTCAGGGACTTCAGGCTCTGCACCTGGTGGGATAAATTTGTGTGCAAGGTGTTTTACAATGGTATTTAACAGGTTTCTCTTTGAGACATGATTTTCTGTCACAACTCCACCAGTCCTATCAGCTAAGGAAGTTCTTACAGACCCTGTGTGCAGCCCTTTTTCTTCTTTGGAGTTCTTTCCTGAAAATCTTTCTTCATTGAGCCTCCCTGGAGGCCTCAGCCTGTAATCTGTAATGCTTGTGCCTCAAGGGCTGGTACAAACCCGAGGCAGCCCCAGCAGCGCAGGGCAAAGGGCATTCCCTGGGTTTAATGGGATCCCAGGGACACAACTCGGCCCAGGTGGGAACAGCCGAGCAGCACCCCCGGGTCCAACGCGGATCCAATTGGATGGAGCTCAGCAATGAGCAGATCGACCTCAAATCCCCAGTGAGAAACTGAACAAATGAGGGAACTGTCCCCCATTCTAATGACCCCCCAAGGGAGACTCCAGCCCAGCTGAACAAACCTGTTGCAGAGAGGAGGCTCCGGGCAAGGCTGGAGCCTCTGCTTTGGAGACACTCGGGATGTTCCGTCTGCTCCCCTCAGAGAAGCCCCAAGCTGAGCTCAATCTCAGCCCCCAAGGGTTCTCCACATGTAGGGCTGAGGGACAGGGAGTGTTTGTGACGGGGACAGGGAAAGGGAAAGGGGATAAAAATGGATAAAAAGGGGATAAAAAGAAAAGACAAAAAACCATCAGGCATCAGTGCCAGCTGCTTTGCTGGGCTGTGGCCAGGGCACTTTATGAAACCAATGTGGGGGAATTGCTGGAATTGCTTCCACTGAGGGACAGAACAGTGTCGGGGAGCAAAGGTGCAGACCAGCACATGCGTCTCAGTTCTCAGGTATCTCAGCAACAAAAGGGGAAAAAAATGGGGTTCCCCTTTTCTTGGGGTATCTCTGGTTTCAGATATTATTGTGATCTAGAAAATTACAGCTGCATGAGCAGCACGGTGGCAGGGGCAGCTTTTGGAAGTGAAAACATCAGCAGCATGTTGGGGCATTTTAGTTCTCAGGTGTCTCTGCAACTAAAGGGAGGGAAAAATGGGGTTCCCCTTCTCTTGGGCTATTTCTGGTTTTGCATATTACTGTGATCTACAAAGTCACTGCTGCACGAGCAGCACCGTAGCAGGGGCAGCTTTTGGAAATGAAAATATCAGCAGCACTTCTGGCGTGTAGGGCTGAGGTGAGGAGGACAATGTAGGAAATCAGGAGAGATTTATTAAGAACCAGACAAAACCTCTCTTTGAGTAGAAACTTTTCCCATCTGCTCTGTGCCTGGCCCTTTCAGCCAAACTTAGCTTGTGGCTGCTGCTGCTTTGTCTGGGAAGAAAATCCGCAGTGACTGCTGGACAGGGACAGCTTTTGTTAGACAGATTTGCTGGGAGCTGCTTTGCTCAGCTCTCTGAAAGGCTGCAAGGAAATATCTGCACGATAGGACAGTCCCAGCTCTTGCTTTACCTACACATAAAGGGAAAAAAAAGAAATATTTTCTGCTAGTTGGAGCAGCAGCCAACACCTTCATTTTAAAAAAAAACACTTGAAAGAGTTGAAAATTGCCTCCAAAGTCTTGTCAAGGTTTAATTAAATTTTTTTGTTGTTGCTTTCCACCCTCTGGTCTGTATTTTGCTCATTTTCACATTGGACAAGTGGTTGTTTTTCTTCTTTTGATTAAATTAATCTCAATCAATTTTTTGCTAGAGCTCTGGGCATGGCGAGGCTGGAATATGTAATTGTGCTTGTTAGTGGTGTGAATATTGAGCATTGCATGGAAGGTGAGTGGTGTTAGAAGAAATGATACATGTTCAAAGGTAATCCATCACATTAAAACACTACTCAAATAATAGAATTAATAATAGTAATAATAATAATAATAATAATCATCATCATCATCATCATCAAATAAAATGCCTGCAGGCTGTCACATTTATTGTATCTCAGAGCAAAGCTGGAAAAGCACATAAGTTAATTTTACCCAATATAATTTTATATTTACAAGTATCATTGACTGAACTACCTGGAATCTGTTCAAGGAAAATCCACGTGAATGTCTCTGAATGTCCAGGATAAAAATGAGAATTCAGACAAAAAAAACCAACCCAGACTGGTTTTTACAGCCACTGAACTCTTTTTAAGCAGTCTGGTGACCTCAGAGTATTTTTTACACCACCTCGTAAGAAGCCCCAGGGTTACAAGCAGCTTTACAACACCAAGACAGCGATAAAACACCTTCCAACCTTTTATGGGAGACACAGGTCATGAATGCACCGAAAATAGTCCCTCACTAAATTATACAGGTAATTCCAAGGATTTTCAATCCTGCCGGAGCAGATTTTATTCTTTGAGATTAAAAAAACCTGAAATAATACTGACAAAAGTAAAATGTTGGGCTGGAGACTCTCCCTTGGTGTGAGCTGATGTGATTTTACTGGAATTGCAGCCTCGTGGAACCTGGTTTTGCAATTTTTCCTGATTTGCTCTGGAATATTTCAGTTCATTGGCTTGGGAAACACAGGAAAACTGTCATGTTCTGGGAAACTCCAGACTTGCGCCTTCAAACGGACCAGAAATGACCTAAACGGATCATTTGTCATCGCTTTTTTTTGCGTAGTTGCTTCTGGACAGGAAGTTGCGAGGATTCTGAGTGATAACAAATTTCTATTTCTTTCATTCTTTCGATTTCTAAAGGAGCTGGCTGGAACATTTTTGGTTTCTGGTGACGTAGTCTGGTGGTGTAACACATTCAGAGCCTCAGGCCACGAGGACCCTGAGAATTCAGGGTGAGGAGAGGCGCGTCCAGCAGCTGGTTTTGTTTTCCACGCACCACAGACCCTGTATAAACAACACATCTTTATAGAACTGTACCCCAAATAATGCCAGCATTGTTTGATTAGTTATAATTTTTTAATACGCACCATAATTTTGTTAAAAGCTGACAAAATCAGCTTGGAGAAACGTGTTGATGGCATTATGCTGCAATCTGGTCACTTGCTGTCATTAAGTTGGAAAATCCTTCAGCTTCGACAGATTCAGCCTGAAAGCTGAAAACTTCCAACCCAAACCATGATTCTATGAAAAGGAGAAAGTGGGGAAAGAACTCTTCTTCTTGTGAAATGGAGTACAGTATAATACAGAATAAAAAAAATAATAATGTGATTATTTTTCTCAGTGTATGTTTGTGATGGAATCGGAGGTTTCAGGGCTGCAGCAGGAGTTGCATTTTCCCCAGAGCAGAGTTCAATCTCTTTTAAAGCCCATTAAAGTCATCGAGATGCATCCATCAGTGGTTAAGCTGAGAGGCTGTGGTGGCAGGATGCAACTCAAGGAGAAGAAGAGCTAAGGGACGGTAGGATCAGTGCAGATAATGCCACTCATTTGTCTGCGCGGGGGACATCGCTGAGTTGTGAGATTTTTAAATTGAATTGAACTTTGGATGATCTCTGTGGCTCAGGTCTCTAAATCCTCCTTATCTCCAGGTGCTTTCCACAGAAGGTGGAGGAGCAGCTCCCCAGGGTCCCTTATCCTGTGAAAGATGCACAGCAACTCCTCCCTCACTGATTTGGCAGCATTTTCCCAAGGCCACCTGATTGCCAGCTCAATAATACCAAATTATTTTCCTGAGTCTTTTCCTCTGTAAATTCTAAACCTCATCCCTTAGGATTAAAACAGTGATAGAGCAGAGTCTCTTCAGACATGGAGATTTCTGCCGGTTCAAACTGGAAATTCACATTCCCAAAGTTATCACCGAGTCAGCGAAGTTTTTGAGATTGAAAGAGTCAAGAGTATAAAGTGAAAAATGTTATCAATGAAAATGAGAACTGCTCTGATAGGGTGGAGCAATTACCTCGGTGAAAAGCAGAGTAACATAATCACCCTCAAAAGGAATGTTTGCTGTAGATTAAGACCACGGACTCATTACAGTGAGAGGCTCCTCGTGGCCTTCTCCTGAAGGGCTGCAGCCTTGCAAAAGCCTTTAGTGGGAATGCGTGGAGAAATCCAAAGGGAAAATCCTTCTAGGAACAGTGATGGGAGGGTGTTCAGCCAAGCACAGGCAGGGATACTTTTTGTTTGTTCAGAAGAATTCAGCTCGTAAGAGACATTTTCTTACGTATTTTATGGGCAACATTTTAAACGAAACAAAGCAAAAAAATTGTGTTTCTCATGTGCTTTTACTGGAAGCTGGAACTTCAGCAAGAACGTCTCTGGCTCAGAAGAGATTTTTAAATTTGCACAGCGCTGAGAACACCGGCAAAACGTGTGGTGGTGCAGAGGATGAGACAGCGCGGGCTTGGGGAGCAGTGTGGAGCTTTGTCAGCTGGGTTTGGGGCTGAAAGCAGGGAAATGTGCAGAAGGGGCCTTGGAGGGGATTTTCAGAGCTGTGGGAATTACAGAGATGGGAAAATGTAAGAGGCTGAGGGCATAATTTACTCAGTTATCCAGAGGGAGGCAAAAAAGGGAGCAGAGGAGAGTACAGCCTGCTTGGAAAAAGGAATTCTCACAGTAAATAGCACTTTAATCAGCAGGAGAACCATCAGCAGTTGGGTGTTTCCAATAATATTTTAAAATAATAAAGCACGGGGGTAATGTAGCCAGGGATACAGAGAGTTCTTATTCCTGTGAGGCTCTTTTGGTAAAACAATGCCTTAGATGAATCAGAAGCCCTCGTGCAAAGCTGAAATTACCAGGAAACACGATTTATGTGCAAAAACTCTGAATAAATGGTCATAATAGTGATGTCTACACTTAAAATCTATATTCCTTTTTTTTTTTTTTTAATTTTTAATGAGAGTGTGTGGCAAGCAGGACCTGGGAATTCCAGCAGTGCATTTAATCATCAAAGAACGATTGCAAGACCAAGTTCTTACTGACTCAGTCTGAGCCCATCTGGGTTCAAACATTGAACACTGAGTGAGGCCTGAGTGGTTTTTGGGAAGAGATAATCACTATATTCCTTTTTTTGCAACACACACAGGAAGAAGAAAGAGCAACACATGCCTGACAGTGCTGCTGTGATTGCAGAGTTTTGTGGTGAACTGTGATCAGCAGTGACATTTCGAGGAGTGGAACACCAACCCTGTGATATTTACAGGATATCCTGCATTTTTACCCCAAAAGTGTGGCAGCCAAGAGAGGGAATTCAGTAAGGGCAGGAGAATGGGATGAATTCCTGCTAGGAATGAGGCAGCTCAGCCCATTGAAGGAATTCTGTGAAAGCTGTGAAGCCTCGCAGCTTTGCACTGCCTGGGCTCCTCAGTGAGCTCCTCGCCCCCATCCTGAGCATCTTCTGGGCTTGAGGTTTCCCATTTTTGTGAGCTGGGAAATCTCCTGTTGCCATTCATGTGGAAAGGCAGTGACACTCCGAGGGGCTGGAGCAGCAAACAGTGCCCTGTTGCAGCCAGAACCAGGGCAAGGGAGAGGCAGAAGCTGCAGCTCGGTGACTGCCAGGCCCCTGGAAGATGCCTGGGTTTATATTTAGAGCCTGCACACAGCTCTTAGCTGCTCACACCTTGCAGCAGCACAGAGCAGGAGAAGCTTTGCCTTGGCCTCAGCTGCAGCTCTTTGAGAAGCAGAAAAAGGGAAGGGGGTTTGTTTCTGGAGGATGAACTTCCCCCAAGCACCACAGGCTGGGGTCATTGTCTGGACACTCTCAGGGCTCCACGAGACACTGGTGGTTTCTTGGTGCAGGAGGAAATTCCTCCAACCCACCCCAGTTAATGTGAGCTGTTATTTTTAGAAGAACACTGAAAAGATACCAAAACATCACTGCTCCGGCCCAGGGCCTGTGCAAGTCACAAAGGGAAATGGTTTGTCTAAAACTTTGTCGTGACATGGAATCCCAGAATGGTTTGGCTTGGAAGGGACACTAAAGATCATCTCATTCCACCCCTGCCATGGTAGGGACACCTTCCACTGTCCCAGGCTGCTCCAAGCCCTGTCCAGCCTGGCCTTGGGCACTGCCAGGGATCCAGGGGCAGCCACAGCTTCTCTGGGCACCTGTGCCAGGGCCTCCCCACCCTCACAAGGAGGAATTTCTCCCAAATATCCCACCTAACCCTGCTCTCTGTCACTGTGAAGCCATTTCCCCTTGCTGTGTCACTTGTAAAAGGTTTCTCTCCATCTTTTAGGATCCCTTCAGGCACTGGAAGGCCAAAATTAGGTCACCCCAAGGCTTCTCCAGGCTAAGCAATCCCAATTCTCCCAGACTTTCCTCATGGAAATGGTTCTTCATCCCCTGAATCAACCCAGTGGCCTCCTCTGGACTCTCTCCAGCATTAAAACCAGCTGTGATGGAGGTTTTATCTGAAAAACTTTGTCCAAATCTGTTTTTTTCCCCACTCACAGACACATCTGCAGAGCCCTGGCCTTGTGTGGTGGCTTACCCAGAGATTTCCTTGCCAGGCCCCATCCCAAAGCAAATTTCATTTGCCTTCCAAAGCAAACTTCGTTTACCTCCCAAACTCCTCCTTTAGCAAAGGAATAGGAAAACAAAACCCCCCGTGCAGGATCAGGATCTGCGTCTGTGTCAGAGCTCCTCAGGGACAGAGACCCACGAGGAACTTTGAGCCTTTTACCTTCTGAACTCTGAAAGCACGAACACCTTCAGAGGCTGCTCCAGAAATAGCCCCTTGCCACTTAGTCAGCTGGGAATATTTCTGCTGTTATTACACAGATCTTGCAAGCTCAAGTCAGGGGCTAAAAAAAAAAATACCGAGCACAATGACTTTTATTTCATTGTTATTCAATCCGCATCTCGGGAGAGGTGACTAAGAGGTGAATGAGAGATTTCAAAGTCTCTTAACTCCCTAATTTTGCGTGCAAAAAATAACTTTGGTGCAGAACGTCGTTTAAGATCTGTCTTAAACCTTTATGGGGAATAAGTCTCTATTAAATCTGACCTTTTCTCCTGCTGGGCTGAATTTACCAAAAAATAACAACAACCCAATAAATACGTTTGCTGACTGCAACTGCTTTAACCCTGTGCAAACACCTTGGAGCTTATGGTGCATTCTGGAGATATTTATTTAGAAGAATGACTCTGCTCAGGCAACAGGAGCTGTAGAGCTGTGGGAAGTTGATGATTTTTGTTGCCCCTCCCTGAGTGACTAGTTCTGATTGTTTAAACAGATTTAAAAATTCATTACAAGAAACGCATCAGTGCAGCTAAATGTTTCTTCTGAGTATTTATGAGTTAAGATTAATTCATTAAAAATATTTGTAGGACAAATTGACATGATGTATTTCTGTTCTAGGTAAAGATATATAAGATATTTATAACTAAGGGATTTAAAGGGTTGTTTTACCTCATATTTGGGTTGGTTTTCGTGTCTTTCTCTGTGTCAAAGGCGGTGCACTCAGCTCAGCCTTTCAGCTGCTCTGCAGTGCAGCCATGCACATGGATTCTCCGTGTTTAAGTACTTGTACACAGTAAATGTTGTAAGGAGATGTAATTTAGTTCAGCCTGCAGTGCTGTCAGAGATTTCACCCCTCTGTGACAAAAGAAAGCCACAAATCACCGTGCCAATGTCCAGAGAGGGAAAATACACCACCAAATGCACAAATAATGATTTCTTTAGCACCTCCTGCAGGGCCCCTTCTTCTCTCAGATGTGTCTCTTCCTGTGTGTAAGGACAGACTTCACTCTGCAAGCTTTCAGCTCAAATCAGCCCAGCATTGTCTCGAGAATCTCTGCTTCTGGACAGCTCAGGGAACAGCCACCTCTGAGGGAAGGCTCAATTTTGATAGATTAGGTTTAAAGAACACAAAAGTGCTGCACTTACTGCAGAAATAAATCCCTTTTATTCTTCTCACCTCTCTGATTTTGAGCCATCAACATTTTATACTCAGAGCGGAACTTCGTGTGCCCTCTCCTCTCCTCTCCTCTCCTCTCCTCTCCTCTCCTCTTT